>JAXGGA010004917.1:0-83114 GCA_038373865.1 Uloborus plumipes | reverse complement strand
TAATGTAAAGTACTTTTTTAATATCTTTGTAACCGGGATTCACTCGCTCCACAAACATGGCGGAAACGCAGGCTCAAAAAAAAAAAAAAAAAAAAAGAAAGAAAGAAAAAAAAAAAAAAAGACTGACTGTGCAGACGATTTTTTGTTTGTTTATTCATTTGTTTTATTGCATTTATTATTATTATTATTTTTATTTTTGGCAGACGATTTTTTTTGTAACAAAAATGTTTCATTCACGAGGGCATTTTATTCTTTATTTATATTTAACAACTGGCAACGGATTAAAAGTGAAATTCGAGACATTTTATCAACGGACGAGTTTTTTTTTTCTTTT
Organism: Uloborus plumipes; assembly: GCA_038373865.1. Classification (NCBI taxonomy): domain Eukaryota; kingdom Metazoa; phylum Arthropoda; class Arachnida; order Araneae; family Uloboridae; genus Uloborus; species Uloborus plumipes. The sequence continues at coordinate 82,780 of JAXGGA010004917.1, read as the reverse complement.
TTTTTCTTTCTTTGATAAAATGTGTTTTGATGTACTTTGTACTTTTAATTTTTTTTTTTGGAAACGATTGAGGAATTTTTCTACGGAAGAACTGTAACAGTTACATTCTTTAAAAGGTGCGCCAAAACTTTATTTATTCATTTATTTACTTTTTACGTGTCTATTTCATCTGATGAGAGGGGTATATTTTGCTTTTAGAAATCAGCTTTAAGTGCTAAAAAGGTACGTTTGACATAATTTTCAGTCTCAGATAATCAAGAGAATAATGATCAGATGCTAGAATGCCGATGTTGATGTACGGGAAAGTAGGCTCGTTTAGTTCTTGACAGAACTTCTTGTTTTCTTTATGTTTTCCTCGTTTTAATGTAGTGCTTACTTTTGTTGATGTTTATTTTTTCTTTGTTTTGTTTAAATTTTTATTAATAATTTTAGACGATACATCTCAACCGAATGATCTTTTTGTTTTTGCGTTTTTGTTGAATTTCTTTCCTATTCATTAGCAGAAAGCTCTTTTTAATAATAACCTTAAACGCTTAGCTATGGTTTGTTGAGGGGGGTATTTAAATTAGATGTTTTTTTGTTTAGAGGACAGTTTTGAGGGTCGCGATTATGACATTACTTTTATGGCTTCATGAAATGCGCTTGAAACTTAGATAAACTTATTTGCCTCAAAGATTCTTTCTTTATTTTGAGAGACAAGGGAAATTGATTTTCGCTCAAATGTTTCTTTTTAAGCTTATAGCTCGAGCGCAGACAAGCGGGTACAGCTGGTTAATAAATAAATAATATCAAAACGAACTATTCTCAAAGAATAATGCTTTATCCTATGCAATACACACACAATCTGTAAAATAATTAACTTACCAATGTGTAATTTTACAACAAGCGAAAGATCGCGAAAAAGTTTGAATATTAATAAACGGATTGCTATCTTTGAATATCACTGCATGAATTTTGTTTTGGTGTTTTTTCTTTAGGTCTTTCATATTCAGGCATTCCAGAGAACATTACATGCAAAGGTAACATCGACTGCCAAGTAATTAATGGATCAATTTGCCAAGACAGCATCTGTGCATGTCCAAAAGACAAGCCTGCTTTCGTTAATGTGACCATCAACGCGACAGTCAGTGAAGGCTACTGTGTGGAGTGTAAGTACACAATTTAGGATTTATTTTGATATCTATATACACTGGCGGAAAAAAAAAATCCCAACACCAAGAAAAAATTTCTGTAGAGTAATGAAATTAGGGTAATGCAATTGTCTAGTTAACATGTTTAATTGATTAAATGTATAAGATCACTAGCTAATTTAAGCTCAAGAAAATGCTGTGCAAATGTGAAATTATGTTAATTTAGTAGAGGGTGTAACGTCCAGAATTTTGAAGGTAAGCATGCAAGCGTGCATGCATTATGTCATACAGGTGCCGAATGTCACTTTGTAGTATGGAGTTCCATGCTTGTTGCACTTGTTGTGTCAATACTAGGACCGTCATTGCTGACTGTGGATGATGCTCGAGGTACCGTACCATGATATCCCATACGTTATCAATTGGAGACATACCTGGTGATTTTGCTGGTCATGGTAACATGTCAGCAATCTGTAGAGTACATTGCGTTACAGCAGCGATGTGAGGGCGAGCGTTATCCTGTTGGAAAACGCCCCCTTAAATGCTACTCATGAAGGGCTGTACTACTGGTTAAATTACCAGACTGACGACAAATTTTCAGTCAGTGAGTTTGGGATAACCACAAGAATGCCCCTGCTGTCGTAGGAAATTGCTCCAGAGGCCATAACTCCAGGTGTGGGTCTCGTGTGTCTAGTCCATAGACCGCTTAGATGCAGGCTGTCCCCCGGCCTCCTTCTGACCAATATACAGCCCCCACTGGCACTAAGGCAGAATCTGTTTTCATCAAAAATTACAACAGATCTCCACTCCGACCTCCAGCGAACTCTGTCGTGGCACCACTGCCGTCGGAAAAGGCAATGGTTTACAGTCAATGGAATACCGGCTGCAGGCTGCCTGGCTCGGAGCTGTCCTTGAAGTAAACAGTTTCTTACCGTTCCTTGGGTCACGACGGTACCAACTGCAGCTCGAATTTCAACCGCATATGCAGTACGATGCGCCACAGCCGTACTCAAGATTCGGCGATCTTCCTTCTCAGTCGTGCCACGTGGCAGCTCCTAACTCGATCTTCTTGAGGTAGTACCATCCCTTCCCCATAGCTTCCAATAATCATGCATGGTGGAAACATTCCCACCCAAATCTTTCTGCAATATCGCGAAATGAAAATCCACCTTCTCGTAGCCAAATTGTACGACCTCGTTTAAACTCGGTGAGCTGTTGATTATGGCTTTCTTCGTCTTCTTAAAGGCATTCCTAGCTAACATGAACGCAATTCGTCAACTTTCACGGAAAAATAATACTCACGAGCTTCACAACACGCTTTTAGAACAAGCCTTATTTGCATGTTCTGAGTGACGCCAGCTGCGCCACACTTATGCGCGGAGCGCGAAATTTCAATCGATGTCATCGTTCAGTCGTATAAACACGCCTACCAAATTTCGTTTATCTAACACAAGTCTTTCTTGGTGTTGGGATTTTTTTTTCCGCCAGTGTATATAAAATAGCATGTATGTATATATGTGTTTATACGTTTGTTCCTTATACAAATCCAGTTTTCGTTGGATTTTCATCAAACTTGGCACAGAGGTTCCTTGATGCACTAGAATTCACATAAGCTCAAAATTCAATTTTTTTTGTCTCCAAATGGGCATTTTCTTTCAATTTCGAATATATAGAATAATAGAGATAAGCCTTTAGGCATACAAATTGATAAAATTTAACACATTTAAATATGAGTATCCAACAAAGATTACGATTAACAATGAATTATCAATTTAAGACTAACCTATTTCACTTTAGCATGAAATAAGTTAAACAGTATACGCCCAAAATGTCGCGGCCGAAATTTGCGGGCCAAAATGTCGCCGGGAAAAAATGTCGCGGGCCAAAATGTCGCCAGGAAAAAATGTCGCGGGCCAAAATGTTGCGGGTCAAAATGTCGCCAGTGGGTCAATCCATTTCAAATCACCCAGTGGTGTTGCTCAGCATTTTTAATTTTCCTGATTTTTTTTTATCATGGATTACCTATGGGTAGACATTAACAAAACTGCAGTTGAAAAAAATTTACATGCTATATTTTTTTTTGGCAGTCATTTCAAAATGGCGATTTTGCAAATTTGATAGAAAAACAGGGTTCGCGAAAAAATTTATTGCCAAGTCGTTTTTAAAGATATCCAAATAATTTAAAAACCAGTGTGTTCAGCATAAAATGACCTTTAAATACACCTTCTTTAAATTTCCCTATCATGTAAGAAAGTTGGTCAAAATCTGTCCCTAAGAACTAGGAAAAAATGTAAAAATTGGTAACTTTTAAGACCATAAATTTTTATGAAGGAAGAGAGACTCAACAATATTATTTTATTTCTATGTTTAAGTATTCATGATACTACCAGCAGCATAAGTTTTAGACTTTAGAATAAACACCTTTTTTTTCTACGGGTCTTCAAAAATGGCGGAAAACGCGAAAATGCCAACTTTCGTTGGTCAATATCTGAAAAGGGACTGAATGAAAAAAATTGAAAATTATACAAATGTTCTTCAAATGTTCCGGCCAAAAATGTCGCCGGTCAAAAATGTCGCCAGTCCAATTGTTGTCAGACAAAAATGTAGAAGGTCCGATATTGATACAGTTAGTATCAAAAATTAAAATATATGAAAAGGCTTTTTTACACCGAATTAGCAAAAAATTGCTAATTGCTGTTGATGAACGTGTGCGTTAACGATAGTATGGACTAAAATTTTTGAAAATACTAAAAAAAATTTACCCTTTCGGCTTGTAACTGTTTCGAGCGCTTTCCAAGAAACAAATAGTTTTCAAACAAGCGTACGTTATTTATTTACAATAGCTTATTTCACCGTAACTCGCTATCTACCAACTTAAAAACGAATAGATTAGCAGCCCAAGCCAAGTTTAATTGATATCGAAAGGAAAATTTGTGTGTTAAAAAAGAAGTTGAAGAACAGTGAAATGAATAAGACAGATATACAATGTTTGAAACTTGGTTTCTGTTAAAATTTCTTACATGATCGAAAGCAAGTCTATATTATTTAAATAATAGAGGTCTTTTTATTTTCTTCTTCATAAAATGTGTAAAAGAAAGTATTGGATCAGTGAAAAATTGTCAATTTGGAAGAATTTACACTTTCTGACGTGTGAGGAATTCAATTTTATCGTTTATTTTTTTAAGGGAAAATGTGTAAGTGTGTATCTGCGTGACCCATTTTTTGGGGGCGACTCTACCACAAAACTTAGTGCGTGAATTAGAATGAAATTTGGTACATACATGTACCAACCAATATGTGATTCAGTGCTGATTGGTTTTTGCCGCCAGTTCTTCCAAGTTTTTACATGCAAGAATGTAATGGAACGTTTTCAGCATAGCGTGATTAATGTCTGAAGAAGGTTCAGACGAAATAAAATAAAAATTGGCCCATAGGAAGCCTTCAGAAGATACGCCACATCATCGAGGAAGCAGAGCAATTGAACTTTTTATTTTTCATTATTTGTGAGTGATGTATATCAAGAAGTAATGCAAGTATTCAGACAAAATTTTGTTTGTAGAATGGTCTTAAAGGGAGAGATGCTTATTCATTTCTGGCGTTAATCAGCTCAGACATGGTTCTGTACCTTCGTTACAATCAGTATTTAAATGTGGAGTTGAATATAATACCATTTTTTCTCTTGACATTTCACCTCCCCTTCCACCACTCAGTTGTTACAAAGAAAGCAATAATTCCATGAACTAATTTGATTTCAAACGTCCCCAAACAACTCTTAAAGAAAATGTTCTATAAGAAAATTGCCGGCTACGCGGTGATTAAACGGTATTCCGTTTTTGCAAAAAAAAAAAAAATGCCTTTACAGCAAATTTATTTGTTTAATTTCTTTGTGTGAAAAAAAAAAGAAATAATCCTAAATATAGTTTAAAAAAACTAAAAAATACGCTTTTAGAGTAAATCAAATTCAAAAGAAGATTTTGAAAACTGTTGAATATCCGCTAAGTTTACATGCACTTATAATATGCATTTTGTGGACGATCGATGCCCAACTCAGAACTAATGTCAAATGCACTTATTATACATCAACATGCAATATAGTTTAGCCTTTAGTAATAATAATGGTATTAAACATATTACTTTTATACGTTTGTAAAGAACGTGAATTTTATTTTTGACTCAGAGTTACATACATACAAACGAACAAACAAAAAAACCTACTTGTGAAACTAGTAAAAGCGTATTAAAAAAGGAAGAAATTTAGCGTCCCTGGGCCCTAAGTACAGCCCTGAAAAAACTATGGCATTATTTTGGTACTGAAATAATTTAAGCTTTAGAAGAAATCAATTTAGTTACATTTTTGTTAATAACTTAAGCTAATTTTCTAAGCTGCTACGTTTAAAAAAAGTTACTAAACAGGTGTATTTATCATATCGTGACAAGCTTATTAGTAAAATTGAGCTACATAATTAAGCTGCATTGAATTTGTGAATTACTGGAAACATTCAATCTGTACTATACACTTACGTCATTTTGGAACGGATATATTTTGGACCGGCGTTATTTTGGACCGGCGACATTTTTGACCGGCGACATTCTGGACCGGCGACATTTTTGACCGGCGATATTTTGGACCGGCGACATTTTGGACCGGCGACATTTTGGCTCGGCGACATTCTTGACCGGCGACATTTTGGGCATGCATCATTTTGGCCCGGCGACATTTTGGGCCCGCGACATTTTGGGCCCGCGACATTTTGAACCGGCGACATTTTGGCCCGCGACATTTTGACCCGCGACATTTTGGCTCGGCGACATTTTGGACCGGCGACATTTTGGCCCGCGACATTTTAGCCCGCGACATTTTGGCTCGGCGACATTTTGGACCGGCGACATTTTTGCCCGCGACATTTTAGCCCGCGACATTTTGGCTCGGCGACATTTTGGACCGGCGACATTTTGGCCCGCGACATTTTAGCCCGCGACATTTTGGTTCGGCGACATTTTGGACCGGCGACATTTTTGCCCGCGACATTTTAGCCCGCGACATTTTGGCTCGGCGACATTTTGGCCGCGACATTTTGGCCCGCGACATTTCGGCCGCGACATTTTGACCCCAAACCTGACAGCACTTTTCCCACGCTTGGAAGCAGGTAGAAGCCGCATGGTGTGAAATCTGGTGAGAACACGCATTGAACTCTCAGGCAGCCATTTTTTTTTTTTTCGGTAACAATCCTGTGTAAACTTTCGTCATATGCGAATCATGTCTCAAAAAAGTTTCGCAGTGATTGTTCAGCTGTCTTTTAGCATGTTGGGCCGTGGTGGCCCGATCGGTAAGGCATCGGACTCGTGTCCGGAGGGACCCGGGTTCGATCCCAGCCGATCAAAGATCCACCGCCTTGATTAATGGTGGCTGGGAGGCGTTAAAAATGTCGTGGTCACAAAGTTCTCCAAGTGAAACGATACCTCTGGGGGTGCCAGAACCTAGGGTTTGCTCGACCCTAGGTTCTGGTTCAAAATTAAGAACAGAGCGCCCTTCAGGGCCCTATCCCGGTTAAACCACGAAGCTGTGGTAGGTACGGGGGACCCTGGAGGTGTGAAATGAAATGTCTTTTAGCATGGGTTGCTAGTTTGTCAAATTTTTCTTATTATTTTCTGAATTGTGCACAGTACAAAGATAATAAACAGACAATTTTTTTGTTCCTTTTTTTCCAGTCTCCTCCATGATAATAGAACAGTGCATGAAATATGAACCTATTACTCTGCGCAAGGGCGTAGCTAGGGGGGTGCAGGGAGGTGCAGCTGCACCCCCTAGATCAGAGCCAATAAGAGGTCACTGTGACCTCCCATTTTATTTATTTTTTTTGACAAACCATCCATTATACCATCCATTGGTTAAAAGTGTGCATGACTGAATAAAGTATAGTTTCTTTGAGTTCATAATTTCTTCCTTTTTTTGTGCAAATAGAATTTCAAGCACTTTTTCTCTTTCTTTCTTGCTTTTTTCTTTCTGTTTTTATTGAAAAATTTGACTTTTATGCTAATTTTTGGGAACTTTATATAAACTGCGTTATTATATCTAGTATTGATTACTTTTCAGAAAATGATAGTAAGCTTGCCTGTTTTTGAGGAGAAAATTTTTAATTTACCGAATGAAACTCAGAACTTTACTGAATGATTAAAAAATAAATAAATAAAATACAAGAATGCATACTTATCTATGTCTACCAAAAGAGACGTGAGGCATCACGAAAATAAATAAATTAATTAAAGAAAAAAAATAAATAAAATTCAGAGAGTATTGCAAGTTCAGCCTTGCAATACTGTCTCACTGTTTTCAAATTTCATCAGCCAATTTGTATCGGATAAGAACTTTTTGGGAGGTCACAGTGACCTCCTATTGGGGTGCCACTGCTTGCACCCCCCTAACGTGAGTCCTGGCTACGCCCTTGATTCTGCGTGAAATTTTCCTGTCGTGCCATTGCAGAATCTTCCTTTTTGTCTTTCTTGCCGAGAATTTGCTTTTACATTTCATATTTTTGAGTTTCCTTAGAATTTGTGTGCCACATATTTTTCAAATTTATTAACGTACTTAAAAGCACACTTTAAGCAACATTGCACTTTACTAATTTTAAGAAACTACTTCTTTTTCCCAATATATTAATGAAATTAATTATCGATTAAAATTTTCGACAAAAATAGAGCGGCGATAGTAAAGTTTCACAAGGATAGGAACTAAGATAAAACTCTTTGACTTGAACCTAGCTATTCCCAGCGCAAATCCTGGTTTGAGTGTGGATATATGTGCTGAAAAAATGTGAAAAACTAAGCTACTGCCCGCTTATGAAAGCCGCGATTAGCAATCGGGAACCATTCCGCTTAAAAAAGGGGTGATGGGTTGTGATTGTGAGTGAGAACTTTCCGAAGTTTTCAATTAAGGGTCATTCCATAGAAATGTCAACCTCAGCCGAAGAAAAAAAAAATACCGAAGTGAAAAAAGTATCAATAAATAAATAAATAAATGAAATCATTCAACATTAGAAGTTAAAAAAAAATTGAAGAGGTATTATAATTATCACTGAGATTAACCATAATAAATAATGAAGTTAAAAATGCAAGACAACGTGTCTAAAAGTACAAATAAAAGGTTTAAAAAAAAGTTAGAAAACTCTAGCAAATAGCTATTTCGGGGCTATTATAAATGAAGCCCCATCATCAGTGCAAAAAAATGATGGTTTACTGACAACAATCACTTCAACAGGCAGGTTCACTTGACTGCTTCATTTATAATAGCCCCGAAATAGCTATTTGCTAGAGTTTTCTAACTCTTTTTAAACCTTTTATTTGTACTTGTAGACACATTGTCTTGCATTGTTAACTTCATTAATTGTACAAAGTTTTCGACTGCTTTTCTTACAAATCCATAATAAATAGTTTGCAATGTGTTTACTGCTTATTATTCGATGGTTACGTTAGTCACACGCCATCTTGAGTAAAAGTGACACTTAAAACTAAAAAAAAGTAAGATTTAATAAATGTGTTTTATGTTTTAAAAAGCCAACTTTACACATTTTGTAAATATATCATTCAATTTTTTACACTTGCTTAACTTTGAGAAATTTTTGCCTTACAACATGAGCATTTATTTTCCAGGGTTGCAAAAATGTTACGTTAGTCACACTGCTATTTTGGTTGAAAAAATATCTATTGTCATTAATTTTGTTTTAAATTCTTTGCAGAAATGATACATAGATACCATGTACATTGTAAATCCGCTAGCACAACTAAAAAATATATTTTTTTATCCTTTAAGTTACGAGTAAAAACAGTTACAAAATCAGCTTTAAATGTTACGTTAGTCACTATGGAATGACCCTTAAAAACGTACATTTTTGCTATCCTTTTGACTCATTCAACTGAACTACGTATTTGAAATTAGCATCATTCTACGTTGTTTGATACGGCTCAAAATGCTTTTTATTTTTCTTCCCCTTATTGTTATCTTACCTGTCACCCCTATTTTGGTAAGATCAGAGAAGATCTGAAGCCTGAGTAAATATGCGAAAGGTTTTACCTTAGACAATCAGACAGTACATTCATTCTCTGACTTCTGAAATTGGATGTATATAAATAATTTAAAAAGGGATATTTTAAAAATAGTCTCCAACTTTTTACAAATCAAATTACAAATCATTCGAAATATATTCGAAGAGACACGATTAAACTATTCTATTCATGACTAAATCGGAATGACACCTCAGAAAATTTAAATCCGCCTGTTGAATCGTTGTATCTCTCGGATTTTTTTCGCATTTATTCCACAAAAGCTGCTCCGATCTCACAACACTTTCAACGACGAGACGCATAAATCATAATTAGTTTCGCAACTCCCCCCCCCCCCATCCGGTTTAAAACTCTAAAATGTAGTTTCATCTTATACTGTCATAGTGAGATTTCTGAATTCCAAAAAGTGCGTCTGCATTGTTTGGAACATTTTTGCAAAATAAGCTATGTATTCGTTGTAAGAGACTAATTCAAGAGAGTAATTTGCCGAAACGTTCTGGTAAAATATTTTATTTATTTATTTTTTGGACTAAAAGAAGAGTTCTTTTTAAACCTTTGAATTCTAAACGTTATATTCATCACATTAGCTACATTTAGTCGTTCTAATTGCAGCCAACTTGCGTGAGGTCTGAGGCGAGGGCCCACTCAATAAATAGTTATGTTTGTTCATTCGTCGTTCTGCGTTCAACAACAGACCATTTGCAGACCTAGTGCATTCCCCAAGACCATCAGCCACCCATTCTTTCATGTAGCACTACAATCGGAGGAATGCCATTGCCACGAGAATTTCGACGCCCAGTCTCCCCACTCGATGGAGAGGCAATATTCCATGCGAAACTGCACTAGGAATTTAATTTTGCCCACAGATAACTATGCCAAACGAGTACTCAAGTGATCCACCAATGTAAACAAGCGATTACCAACGATTTGGATGCTGTTGACTTTCTGCATTTTTAAATTACAACGACTGGAACCGGGACTCACTAAATGGTGCAAAGAAATGAAAAGAAACAAAACATGCTCAACATTTATTTTTACCATCGACTTGGGAATGCCATCCAATCAGGAACCAGTACCTACCAGCTACCAGCAGTTTGCCAAAATACCGGAGCGGCAGAAGCCAGAGTATCAGTCACACCAGTTTCAACCACTGATGATGTCAGCCGCAGTGCTTGAAGAAACGTCTGGATATTTCTTTCCAGTACGACCACTGCCAAAAAGCTCGAAAATGTTATCTCTTCATATTGACGTCATGAAATATTTAAGCAGTTTTTAACATTGAATATTATTTTCATTTCCATGTTCTGTCATCCACTTAATGCTTGTGTTCGTTTCTTTCTAGCCTGGAACACGACGGGGGCCAACTGCAGCTTCAGCCAGCAGTGCGACTACGAGCACGGCCTCTGCACGAATGGCGTCTGCGCATGCGAGAGGAGATTCACGTCTGACGAGGGGGTCTGCGAACCTGTCAGTACGTATGCACATAAAAGCCCCCCCCCCCCCCACGCTCCGGAAAAGTCGAAGGAGTTCTTTAAGGAGATCCTCTTTGAGGAAATCCTCCACGTGTGTATGGTGAATTCTGTTGAGATGTTCCTGCGGATCTCCGGACCCCTCTCTATTGAGGTTTTCCTCAAGAAAAGTCTTCGGATTTTCCGGAGCGTGAGGAGGGCTCGGGCCCTCCACACGCTCCGGAAAATCCGAAGGCCTGCATTGAGGCAAACCTCAAAGACAGACCTCGAGGAAAACCTCAAAATAGGAAATATCCACGCGCTCCGGAAAATCCGAAGGCCTTCCTTGAGGTTTCCTTAAAGCGAACCCCGTAGCCTCAACACGCATCGGGAATATAAGGAGGCTAGCCTCTTGCGGTCAACCTCCTACCCATCCACACAGTATGATCGGCCTTGAGGAAAATCGAATGAAATATTAGATGGGAAATTCCGGCCTCAAAGATCCACGGGAATATTCCAACAGAATTCTCCATACCACACCGAAAATAAAATCCTAATAAAACCTAATAAAATCCGAAGGCATGCCTCAAGGCCTGGGGCCTTGAGGAATGAATAACTTCGGATTTTCCATTGCGTGTGGAGGGCCCTTACAAAGCTGTCCATAGACGATCTTGCGCTTTTTTCTCCATTTTCGACCTTCTTTATTATCACGTGTCACGCTATTTTTCATAAAAATATCGTTATGAAAAATGAGTGATGTCACACTTCGTGTTACCTACTCCTTCCTGCTTGTCACAAAATGTCAGAATTTCTTTCCTTTCCATCCTTCAAAACATGATATCCTTTGTGGACAGCCTCTAAACCAGCGGTAGCCAACCCGCGGCACGCGTGCCACAATGTGGCACGGCAGAGCAGTAACGGTGGCACGCGAAGACTTTTTGAAAAAATTCCAAAATTGAGGGGAAAATGTCGATCTGAAAAATATTGACAAAAACTAAAACGCTTGAACTGATAAATATAATGATATTATGACGATTAAGTGTTAGGAGGTTGGCTTACAAATTGTCTCAACTGCAATAGTGCAAAGTACGTAGCGTTAGCTTCGGACATCCAGCGAAAGCTGTGACGCTACAGACAATGCTTTGTAAAGCATATTTGTGCTTGACAGGATTGAAACTTGCGATGCTGCTGAATGGATTCTTGATCTGCAATAGTTTTAGCTATGGGTGATGAAATTTTTTTAAAGTTAACTCTGTAAGTAAAATTAAGAAACCAGATTGGAGAAAATTCGGTTTGGTTGCACAAATGAAGATCCTTAAATTGCTTTTGTTGCATTACTTGAAAATAATTTGGGGAAAGAACTTCAAAAGTATCATCAAATTATTTATCACTAAACTCCTTGGCAAAGGATGAGACTTTTTCTTTGCTGGCGACCCTGTAGAGTTCACTGTATTAACAAACTACGAATTAGAGTTCTGAATGTTTCGTGAACTTTTCACAGGAGAAGGAGGAGATTATAGCAAGTTACTCCTTCATTGAAAAATTGAAATGTGCAATAACTGTTCAGTGTCCAAAGGAAAAATAGTCATAAGATTTTAGAATTTTAGGGAGTGTGTTTTTTAAAATGTCTGGAAGGAAAGCAATGAGGACTTGGTACTTAAGAATGAAGAATAGCAAATAAATTTAGCTATGTCATCTCTTATTATCTAGCGTTTAAGTAATTTAAATTTAAGATAGTACAAAAAATGTTTCCTAAATCAGTATAGGCTATCTATATTTTATGATGAAACTTCAGTTTCTTTCTCTCTACTTTGGGAAAAAAAAAGAATAAAACATTAAATTAATCACTAAACTTATCAACCCAAATTTAAAAAATTTCCAATGATATATGGAGAAAATTTTACACCCACTTCAAGTATATATTCAGTGTTAGGTTTGATGATTTTCAGGTTCATAGAAAAAAAATCTTTGTCAATTCTTTTCAAATTCTTTGTCTATTTCTCTGCAAGACACTACTTGTTACCCTTCTGAAATCCAAATCAGAATTACTGACCTTTTACATTGGTAATCAAATATAAAAGCTTACTTCAACAGAAAGTCATCCACGTTATATAGAAATTGGAAGTTTGTACCAAAAAAATTTTGTTCACATTTACACACTTTAGCCGTCTGATGCTGTTGTAGATTTGGTTCAAAATACGCTTCGAAACAAATATTTTTTGTTATGAATGCAGAAAATTTAAATACCGTTGAATATTAATTGATAGCACTTAAAACACTTGAACTTCTTAGGATTCTCAAGAACTAATCCTAAAATTAAAGACTTGGTGAAAAAGATACACACTCATCTATCTAATATCTTTAAACGAGCAATTCTTGTATATATATATATTTATTTTTCGGATCTCGAAAACGGCTCTAACGATTTCGATAAAATTTTATATTCAGATAGAGTTTGGGTTTCTGAGTTCATCTACGTCGGCGTTTTTTCTGTAAAAACGCGAGTTTTCACAAAAAACCCCGTTTTTTTGTGCCTTCATTGAAAGTGTGAGAAGCTTTTATTTCGCCATTTTCTTTATGATTACTTTCATTGTTATGATTACTTTCGTTGTCCTAGCAACCACGTTTAGTATAACAATGTATTTCATGTTTAATCACATCAGCGCAAGTTTAAATTTTGTGGTATTTGGCAACGTTAAATTGTTATTGTTTTTGAAATGTTAAACAAGGCTTCACTAGATAAGTGTCTTAGGCAGGGATTCAAGTGAAACACGGACGATTGCAACTCACCAATGCAATCGCAAACTCACAAATTTGGATACGTTACAATCGCTACGAGATGCGATTCTAAGGTAATTCGACTTCCAGTAGCGATTGCAATGGTGTTTCACTTGAATTCGGCCCTTATGCAGGCTGTTTCATTTATTCATAAGCCATGGAATAAAAGCAGTGGTGATTGTCCACTGACATCTATTGAATTTTATGGTAACTTACATTATATAAAAATCAGATTACTTTTTACTTTTCAAGTGCGCTTTCAAAATTGAGTATAAAAGTGTTATAGTTAGTGTTAAAATACTTTTTTTTCCTCCTCAAGAGTGTTTAGTAAGATATTTCAGGTAAAAAATCAATAAATATGAAACTCAATCTTCTTAAAATATTAAGTTTCGAAACAAAATAACATCTCTATCTAATATCTTTAGACAAGCAATTCTTTATATATATATATGTATATATCCGCTTAATGGAATACCCATTTTGCCACGAAAAAATATTCTAATAAGCGGGATATTCCATTATCCGGGATGAAAATAATGCATTTCAATGGTTTGGTACATTGAAAACGTATTACATTAAGCGGGATATTCCTTTAAGCAATATTCTAATAAGCGGGCTCGACTGTATATATATTTCGAATCTCAAAAACAGCTCTAACGATTTTGATAAAATTTTGCATTTCGATAAAGTTTTGGTTTTTGAGTTCAGCTACATCGGCGTTTTTTCTGTAAAAACGCAAGTTTTCACAAAAAACCCCGTTTTTCGTGCTTTCATTAAAAGTTTGACGAGCTTTCTTTCGCCATTTTCTTTATGATTACTCTTATTGTTACTGTTTCATAGCAACCACGTTTTATTATAACAAGGGATTTCATATTTAATCACATCAGCGCAAATTTAAATTTTTATGGTATTTGGCAAACGAGTTTTTGCAACACGTTAGAATTATCATTGTTTTTTAAATTTAAAAGAGATCGATCAAAATAAAGTTAGAATTGGGTGTGGGCCGCGGTAGTCCGTTTGGTAAGTCGTCCACCGTCTTCATTAATGGCGGCTGGGGGACGTTAAAATTGTTCGTGGTCGTAAAATTCTCCAAGTGAAACGATACCTCTGGGGATGGTGGGCCAAGGGTTTGCTCGGCCCTTGGGCCTGGTTCAAAAATGAACAGAGCGCTCTTCAGAGCCCCATCCCGGTTAAACCACGAGTTGTGGTATGAACGGAGGGAACCTTGGAGTGTGAAGTGAAGTGAAAGTCAAAACCAACTGGAACCAAATGCGTATTGGAGAACAGGCACTCTGCATCCATTCTCATCAACCTCTCTCGCGCCTTCGGCGCCAAATGAAATGAAATTGGGTGTGATTTTACGGTGAGCATGGATTAAATAAGGTTGTGTTTTTTAAAACAAATTTCGGCTGTTTTAAATGCGTAATTGCAACCAAAGGCTTAAAAATGCTTTTCAAGTTGATTTAAATAAGTACTTCGCATTTTAGAAAAAGAACACGAGTTTACGAACCTCTTTTTTTTTTTTTTTTAACCCAGTGGGCTCGGTCCCCTGGTACTAAACCACATTAAGTACAGCCTGTTTAATTTTTAGAATAGAATGTTTGATGCTATTTGTTTCTATTTTAAGCATAAAGCCAACTGACAGATCTTATAAAAGTGTTTATTAACGGTAACTCTTAAGTTCGGACTTGTTTTATCTTTATTATCATTTGGATTTCAATTGCTCAGATTTACGAGAAAAAAATATTTCATTTGAGTAAGAATTACATAGTCAGCCAACCTAAAATCTATTTTTAACTTTATTAAAAATTTCAGTTTGTTGGAAAAATTCAATGTGGCACGCTGAGCTTTTTCTCTTCAGATAGTGGCACTCTCCCTAAAAAGGTTGGCCACCCCTGCTCTAAACAGAACTGGGAAGTTGATGATCGATGCTTTTTTATGTTTTTTTTAACAAATCAAAGTTGCCGCGACCCACTTGTCTAGTGATCAGAGAAGTTTGACTGTGGTTTGGGTGGTTCCAGGTTCGAATCTCGGCTCGGGCAGGGATTTACTTTCTCTCTCTTCTGTTCCTGTTCTTTCTTTGCTTGAATGTGTTATTGTGCTGTGAATGGTTGCGGGTATAAACGGGTCCCTATGGTATATGTGTATTTCGGAAGTCGGGCTTCGGACCACATTACGGCACAGTTGGAAAAGTGAAGCAGTGCACCCAGAAATTGCCAGCTCAGCTAACACAAGGCAACAACAACAATAACCAAGATTGCTTATTGCTCTCACCTCGCCAGGTGGGTCCACTGTCCAGGCCACTGTCTTTGGGATTGGTAGATACGAGGCAGGTCATCTTTTTTAACTCAGGGGAAAATGTCCTCAAAAATTACTTCACAACCATAGGTTAAAATCATAGACATTGGAAACGCTCGAGCCCTCTCGCTTAACTAGATAAATCAGCTTACGGAAGTTTGAAACAGAAAATGATTCTCCCTTGAACTACGCGCAGCAGCCATTTGGTGTCCGATCGTTACAAAACGTTGGAATATTTTCTTCGTTTCTTAGGTGTTTTTAGCTGATGAAACTCACGCATGCCGAATAAATGTTCAGCATACAAGTGTACGAACAAAGCGAGTTATGGTGGCATTGTATCTTTCCACAGGTAAGAAATATTCTGTATTTAAAAGTACAGCATTTGTTTTGAGCAACTATAATTATACCTAAGCAAAATGACTAAACAATTTTAAATACTAAGAAATTCCTTAGACTTCATGTATACAGGTTCAATTATACTTTTCCATTTTGTTTTCAGCAATTTTAAAGTATTAAATTTCATTTACGTATTAAAATTATGATGTTAATATGACTTTGATATCGCAAACTAAATCATACTAAGTAAAAAAGATCTATTTCCAAACATCTGAGCAAAAAATCTGAAGTGAAGCTGCTTGAAAATGTCATTGTTCAGTACTAAATTTTTTAATGTATTTTTTAAAAGAAAATGTAGAGCTAATTTCAGAAAGATGCGAAACCCATTTTCTGTTCTTGAAACATTTCCAACAGTTATTTAGAAGAGAAACCTACTTGGAGACAAATTGTCTCAAAAAGAAATGTTTCATTGGAAGTACTAAACCATTTCAAAACTGTAAAATCCCTGCGAGAATCGAGGAAAACGAACCGATAGTAAGCTTATTACTATGAGCTATGCCCACCAAATGGGGACGACCGAAGGAATCACTTTTCTGCCACAAGATGTTTCTTCTAGAAATAGCGAGCGGCGCGGCGCCAGCGTTTCCAATGTCTATGTTTAAAATTCTTCGGAGCTTTGGTCCAATTTTTTTATTTAAAAATGTGGTATGTGCAATCCCTGATTGCCAAAACTTTCAATCCATCAGAAAGAAATTCAAGTACAGTTTTTCTTTCTCCTTCTGCAACATTGGTCATTTCTCTTTCATTGTGGTTTATTCATGCTTTTTTTTTTTTGTCACTCACTTTATTCAATTCTACTTTACCGTCACTTTTTAAGAAACTTTGAACAATTCTTTCATTTTAACCTGTTAACCGGGGAATTAGCTATTGCTCAACTCGTTTCACAATGGGGACTTTTTTTTCGCAGCGATAAGTAATATCACACCTCAAATAATAAAAGGATATCGTTTTTAACTTATGATTTTTATTTATTTTGATACAATATTTTATATTTAAAATATAATTCAAATGTATTCAATGTAAAACGTATGGCAACGTACATTCAATGTAAATGTATGGCAGCTCGAAGTATAGATCAGGCAGTGCCCGTTTTCCAGTTAATAGCGCTCAAGTAACAGATTACAAGAACATGAAAATTCATGATGCATCGACAATATGATGGCATATATATAACCACTCTAAGACTTAATAGATAAGAACAACGTAGAACGTGATGGGTTCAATATATTATGATTAATTTCTATGACGAAAAATTTCGTCATGCCCATTGCTGCAGGCTTTTATGTATGACGAAATATTTCGTCATACCCAGTTAACAGGTTAAAAGAATTTTGCTTTTTAAAAAAGTTTCCTTTCGTACTCTGAAGCAACTTCGGACATTTTAATTAAATGAATAGATGGTTTATAAACATGGACCATGCTCCAAAAACAAATGTTCACGTTGAACAGAGTTTATGAAGACATAAGAAATTTTTTTTTAGATTTTGAGGAGATTAAAATTGGTTGATAAAATAGTTAATGTTCCTAATCTACAAAAGTCTGTACATTCCTTTTATAATGTCAAAGTGTGTTAATATTAAACAAGAAACAAAATCAAGTAAAAAAACGTATCTTAAACAGTTATTCGGCGAAAGTTTTAAATATCATTTCCTTTCGTCTTAGCAATAATGCTATCTTTCACCCCTGTACAAATGTTTGCGTCATAGATTTGAGAAATTGTTTCTAAAACTCGAACGCAAGCACCGGGGATTCTAACTGACATGGTTTCAATCATGATTGCAATGAACAGGTTGCTACTTCTTTGAGTTTCAAACAACTGCATTTTTTATCACCTAAAAGGTGATAATCGAACAATCAGCACAGTTCTTTTATCTTTGACTAGGTTTTGCAGACAGCTTGATAGCGTCTTTCTGTCTCTCTCTTGTTTATTTCAAATTTGAGCTTAATATTTAATTTTAATTTTTGATTATTATTATTTTGTAAGTATTCCTTTCGGGCAGCTTCTAGTCTGGTAACATTAAAAGCTGCATTAACCCTTTAACTGTCATGCCCGAGATAGTCTCGGGCACAGCTGGTTTTCGAAAATGTCACGCCCGAGTATTACTCGGGTTTTTTTTTTTTTTTTTTGAGTGCATCGTATTGTTATACCCGAATATATATCGGGAGACGTTTATTTCGGCTTCATCTCTTCGTCAAACCCGACTGTTTCTCGGGTTTGTGCTTGGAAAAGTGTTAAAAATCAAAATAACTTGACAGTTAAAGGGTTAAAATGTAATGCAGGGTGAACACAAATCTGTACCTCAAAGAAAAAATAGCGCAATCTCATCTTCGATACTTTTCAGGAGAGCATGAAAATACACTGGCGGAAAAAAAAATCCCAACACCAAGAAAGACTTGTGTTAGATAAACGAAATTTGGTAGGCGTGTTTATACAACTGAAAGATGATATCGATTGAAATTTCGTGTTCCGCGCATAAGTGTGGCGCAGCTGGCTTCACTCAGAACATGCAAATAAGGATTGTTTTAAAAGCGTGTTGTGAAGCTCATGTGTATTATTTTTCCGTGAAATTGGACGAATTGCGTTCATGTTAGCCAGGAATACCTTTTAAGAAGACGAAGAAGCCATTATCAACAGCTCACCGAGTTTAAACGAGGTCGTACAATTTGGCTACGAGAAGGTGGATTTTCATTTCGCGATATTGCAGAAAAACTTGGGTGGGAATGTTTCCACCATGCATGATTATTGAAAGCTATGGTCAAGAGATGGTACTACCTCAAGAAGATCGAGTTCCGAGCTGCCACGTGGCACGACTGAGAAGGAAGATCGCCGAATCTTGCGTACGGCTGTGGCGCATCGTACTGCATCTGCGGCTGACATTCGAGCTGCAGTTGGTACCCTCGTGACCCAAGGAACGGTGAGAAACTGTTTACTTCAAGGACAGCTCCTAGCCAGGCAGCCTGTAGCCGGTATTCCATTGACTGCAAACCATTACCTTTTTCGACGGCAGTGGTGCCACGACAGAGCTCACTGGAGGTCGGAGTGGAGATCTGTTGTAATTTTTGATGAAAACAGATTCTGAATTAGTGCCAGTGGTGGCTGTATATTGGTCAGAAGGAGGCCAGGGGACCGCCTGCATCCAAGCGGTCTACGGCCTAGACACACGGGACTCACACCTGGAGTTATGGTCTCTGGAGCAATGTCCTACGACAGCAGGGGCATTCTTGTGGTTATCCCAAACTCACTGACTGAAAATTTGTCGTCAGTCTGTTAATTTAACCAGTAGTACAGCCCTTCATGAGTAGCATTCAAGAGCGCGTTTTCCAACCGGATAACGCTCGCCCTCACATCGCTGCTGTAACGCAATGTGCTCTACAGAGTGCTGACATGTTACCATGACCTGCAAAATCACCAGGTCTGTCTCCAATTGATAACGTATGGGATATCATGGGATGGCACCTCGAGCATCATCCACAATCAGCAATGACGGTCCTAGTATTGACACAGCAAATGCAACAAGCATGGAACTCCATACCACAAAGTGACATTCGTCACCTGTATGAGAAAATGCATGCACGCTTGCAGGCTTGCCTTCAAAAATCTGGAGGTTACACCATCTATTAAATTAACATAATTTCACATTTGCACAGCATTTTCTTGAGCTTAAATTAGCCAGTGATCTTGTACATTTAATCAATTAAACATGTTAACTAGACAATTGCATTACCCAAATTTTATTACTCTACGGCAATTTTTTCTTGGTGTTGGGATTTTTTTTTCCGCCAGTGTATTTGTCTGATGTAAAAAGGGTGGGATTCGCCCTCTTTTACAGCTGCCAAATAAATGTGAAAGAATTTCTTTTTTTGCATAACGTTCTCATGGGTCGATGCGGACAGGCCCGTCACTACAAGTTTTCCTGGGTGGTCAGAGGGTGCAAACACAATGCAATTTCATCCAAAAACAACAAAAAACACACCCATTTAAAATACATTGATTGTAAATACATTGTTTTTTCAAAGTCAGAGGGGGGGGGGATTTACCCCCCCCCCCGACCACCTAAATGACGGGCCTGGATGCGGAATAAGATTCTGCATACAATGCAGTAATAAAGTGAAAATCTCCATTTTTGGACTCATGTTTGTCTGTCTCTGAGGTACAGGAATGATGAACCGTATTTTAAAAAATCATATTTCCGAAACTACTGCACAAATTTAATGAAGTGATTGAACAAGGAGAAAACATTGAGGGGAGACATTGGGGGGGGGGGGGGACTCCGTTAACTCGGTAAGCGGATAACTCGACAACCTCAGTAAGTGGACATTTATTTTTCCCATGATTGGTCAAGTGTTAATTTTGGTGCAAACCCATATAAGTTTATTTACATTTACGGCTTCCATTTTTACGAGCACCATTGAGGTGGAAGACCGTTTTAACTCAACACTCATGCGATAAGGACCCGTTTATAGGGTAGGCATCCATTCACAACTCACTTTCACACGCACAGAAAGGATAATGACAGGAGAGAGAGAAAGTACGTCAATGCCCAAGCCAGGATTCTGGGGCCACCACATCACCGTCAGGATCCTGCTCCACATTAACGTAAAGCAGAAAAATAAAGCAGAAACGTAAAATGGATTAAATGGAAAGTACCCGTTTTTTCGGTTTCGGTCGCGTTTTCTGCTGATGTAGAGCAGGGCCCTCAGACGTCTTTGAAAACTAGACAAGGTGGCCGACACAAGATTTTTTTACTTTTACCTAGTTTTAACTCCCGACGCAACAAGGAAGGCGGTTATAAGTTTGCCGTGCCTCTGAATGTGTGTATTTGTCTGTGACTCCGTAGCGTCTAAACGGATGAACCAATTTTGATAATTCTTCTTTTTTTTTGTTCAAATGGAAACCGAATCGAGAGTGTTCTGAGCTAGGTATCGTCTGTCTATGACTTTAAATATCGTAGATATTAATTAAAAACCTCGAAAATTATCGGTCAATCTGAGTCTTTATTGGCAAATTGGTAACGATCCCATTGTTGGCCCACAAAGAAAGAAATCTCAATGAATTTAAAACTTTTATCAATTGCAAGTTTGTTTGTTTCAAATGGGGCTGCGTTTAGCTTCTTGCCATTTGCAGACCTAGTGCATTCCCCAGAAGCGGCATCCACTCTTTCATGTGGCGCCACCATCGGCGGAATACCATTGCCACAAGGATTTTGACGCCCAGTTTCCCCACTAGATGGAGGCACCTGGGCTCTATTCGATGCGAAACTGCACTAGGAATTTAATTTTGCCAAGAGATACTATAAGCCAAACAAGTACTCGAGGGATCTTTTACATGCCGCATAATCATACGACATGAGCGCTGTCGATTTTCTGCATCATGAAAATCCACCGACTGGAGCCGGGTTCGAACCCGCGCTTTTGGGCGTAAGAGTCCAGCGTCTTAACCACTATACCACTCTGTCGGCATTGCAAGTTTATATTTGTTAAAAATAAAATTTTTGTAATGAATTTGGTATAAGGCTTTTAAAGGGATTTTCCATTTTTTCTCTTGATGACTTGCAATTCTTTTGCTACTCGCAAATTTTACGTGGTGTGATCATCTTTCTTTTTCCGTGTTTCCCTTGTCATCTTGAAACAATTTAGATGCATTAAAATTTTTCGTGTGTTCTGAAATGCTTAAATTCATCCAATTAATATGAAGTCAAAGTTTTTTTTTTAAATTTAATTTTTAATTTTTTGTTAGTACTTGTTTAGAAAACTAATCTGTCATGTTTACAGAAAAAAGTGATCTGATACCCATAGCAGTGGGTGCAGCACTGGCTGGCATTGTGCTCTTGACGCTGGGGGCCTACTTCTGGATGTCGAGGAAGAAAAAGTGAAAGATGAACCTCTTCCTTTTTCGCTCACATGACAAGCCATAGCACACTGATATTGGGATCAGCTAAGTTCAAATGTTCATGGATTTCCGAGTTCAAAAGTGCTCCGTTGCGACAAAGACTTTTGAAAAGAAACATCAACGTGTTATCGTGATTCAGAATTTATATTTATAATAAATGGTTCTTTTTATGTATATAAAGAGTAAATGAGTCACTTTATTGCTACGTATTTAGTGAGTTTAAATCCGATAGTTTATTTTGTTCACTCCATGAGTTTATTTTGTGCCCTCAAGACCCTCTCTAAAGATTATCACTGACCATTTTTAAGATGAATTGTATGAATAAATATCTGAACATTTCAACGAGAGCCATTAATGAATGATGGTTATTTAAAAAAAATTCTTGAAAGAATTTCAACATAATTTTATTCTGCCATGTAATTGCTTTCAGCATTGTAACAATGTATTTTAGGTCAATGTTTTGTCTTCTAATGAAAAATTTGCATCAGTTTTAGATTGGGGTTGTAAGCATAATGTTTCTTAGCGTCACAAATTATTGCAAAACATATCTAACATTATACTAATGACAACAGAGGTTGAAAATATCTGTTAAAATATAACTTCAATGTCTCTAAAAATACAGATTATAATGAGGGAATTGTATGAATAAATATCTAAACATTTCAACGAGAGCCATTAATGAATGATGGTTATTTAAAAAAAATTCTTGAAAGAATTTCAACATAATTTTATTCTGCCATGTAATTGCTTTCAGCATTGTAACAATGTATTTTAGGTCAATGTTTTGTCTTCTAATGTAAAAATTTGCCTCAGTTTTAGATTGGGGTTGTAAGCATAATGTTTCTTAGCGTCACAAATTATTGCAAAACATATCTAACATTATACTAATGACAACAGAGGTTGAAAATATCTGTTAAAATATAACTTCAATGTCTCTAAAAATACAGATTATAATGAGGGAATTGTATGAATAAATATCTAAACATTTCAACGAGAGCCATTAATGAATGATGGTTATTTAAAAAAAATTCTTGAAAGAATTTCAACATAATTTTATTCTGCCATGTAATTGCTTTCAGCATTGTAACAATGTATTTTAGGTCAATTTTTTGTCTTCTAATGTAAAAATTTGCATCAGTTTTAGATTGGGGTTGTAAGCATAATGTTTCTTAGCGTCACAAATTATTGCAAAACATATCTAACATTATACTAATGACAACAGAGGTTGAAAATATCTGTTAAAATATAACTTCAATGTCTCTAAAAATACAGATTATAATGAGGGAATTGTATGAATAAATATCTAAACATTTCAACGAGAGCCATTAATGAATGATGGTTATTTTAAAAAAAATTCTTGAAAGAACTTCAACATAACTTTGTTCTGCCATGTAATTGCTTTCAGCATTGAAACAATGTATTTTAGGTCAAAGTTTTGTCTTCTAATGAAAAATTTGCATCAGTTTTAGATTGGAGTTGTATAAGCATAATGTTTCTTAGTGTCACAAATTATTGCAAAACATATCTAACATTATAATAATGACAACATAGGTTGAAAATATCTGTTAAAATATAACTTCAATGTCTCTAAAAATACAGATTATAATGCGGGAATTATATGAATAAATGTCTGAAGATGTTAACGAGAGCCATTAATGAATGATGGTTTAAAAAAAAAATTCTTGAAAGAATTTCATCATAATTTTGTTCTGCCGTGTAATTGCTTTCAGCATTGAAACAATGTATTTTAGGTCAAAGTTTTGTCTTCTAATGAAAAATTTGCATCAGTTTTAGATTGGGGTTGTAAGCATAATGATTCTTAGTGTCACAAATTATTGCAAAACATATCTAACATTATAATAATGACAACAGAGGTTGAAAATATCTGTTAAAATATAACTTCAATGTCTCTAAAAATGCAAATTATAATGAGGTAAACAAATCTAAGGAATCCTTATCGGAAACGGGTAAAATAGAAGTTAGAAAATACTGAGAAACTGGCAGAAAGATTTAAAAAAATCCTTACTTTAAAATCCTAAAATCTAAAAAATGTTTTAGCCCCTTTCGAAAATAGCACAAATAGCCATTGCCAAAGCTACTAAATTTGGGGAATTGTGAACAAAAACATTGGACATTGTGTCTTACTGATCTTGAAGTAGTATTAAAAAAAAAAAAAAAAAACGAATGCTTAGCCAATGAACTAAATATATGGGCGTTTCTTTGTAAACTCATAATTAGGCAGTCCGGACCGAATATTTTAAAAATAATAAAGTGTAATGAAGTGTAAAGAAGCCCTAAAAGCACAATCCCCTGTCTGTCTTTATCCTATAGTCTAGCAGTTAAAGGCAATAGTTCAAAACCGAAGTTTTTTCAAACAGTCCCCCGCCACAAATTCAAAGCTGCAATAGAAAAAATCTGTTACTCTTGCAAATGCTTTTTGGCCTGAAATTTAACGCAATCAGTGTGAATTGGCGAGAACGGTGTTGAAACGCCACTTTATTTAGTTTCAGAGCCACATTTGTGATGAAAGTATGAAACTTGTTCGTTGCGAAAACAGCCCTCTGGCAAGTGATTTTATTAATGCTAATTAGTTTAATTATGAAAAACATTATTTATTGTGTCCATGATTTCCGTCTACATGTATGGGGAGTTTCGTAATTAATTATATTTTAATTGTTTTGCAAATATTATGCATTTAAGTAAAAAAACATTCACGAACAGATTTTGTATAGAAAATTACAAGTTCACACAGAATCGACCATATAATTGTTTTGTCCGAAAGACGGCGTAGTTGTAGCGAAAGAAAAAAAGTAAGTTCTTTTGCTCTTCACTTACGCCACGAAACAAGTTTTAACCGAACATTACTTTATTTGTATTGTGATGACAGAAATTCGTCTTTAAAGGATCTCTAGTATCATAAATGAGAATATAAATGTAGTCTCAATTCGGTCATCCTGTGATTAAAATTTTACGCGCAATTAATTGGCAGTCGTCTGACAAGAATGATTCTTGAAAAACTTCAATCGTAAAAAAGTTGGTAAGTGAATTTGGCTTATTATTATGTTGAAAGTGACTACAAAACCGTTTATTACTAAGACGTAGTAGAATTTTGAAAGGTCAGAACACAAAGTTTAAACCTAAAATTTGATACGCTATTAATGCAAATTTTGATAAGTACATCAGTATAACTTAGTGGATAATTTGTGCATGGTAAATTTGTGCAGAATTGGTAGAAATGTTTTTATTAAATTTATGAAAGTGTTGAAGAATGTCTTAAACTAGATCCTATTCAAAGTGGTTCAGATGAATCGATTGATATTACTGCTTAATAGAGAAATTTTGGAGTTGAAATTAGATTTTGATGATTCCAGTTCAGAGTTAAAAACTGAATTCAAACTTGAAAATGTGTTAGACTAGAGTAAGTTGCGTTATGTGTAGTGGAAATACCCGTGAATGGCGAACCTTCTTAGATTTAGTTAATGCTAGTGTAAATATCGCTAAAATATAAAACGCACAAAAATTTGCCGCTTCAAGAATTGTGCAATCATTACTGTTTCTGATAGCTATTACGAACGCTTTGAAGAATAGGTTTCAAATTAGCGTGAAAAAATGAATTCGAATTAAAAGGTTCATATTATCACATGAAATCTTCAGCTGCAATTTTAAACTCAGTTGGCTCACTCAGATGTTCCCAAAGTCCAAACCTCCACAGACCCCCTAACAAGGATCACTTACTTTGAAGCCCCTCCCCGAGAATTTTTTTTTTTTAATTTATTTATTCATTGTTCTCTACATTTTTAGAGCGCTTGTCTAGTTTTCATTACATAACATTATTATTTTGAGCTTTGAAAGTAAAAATCTATTCAGAACTCAATTAGGAATAAAAATATCATCCCCTAATTTCTATAACAACTTTACTAATAATAACGAACATATGGAATTTGTGAAAAAACAATGTTAGACCAGTTTAAGTTTGTTCATTTTTCATAAGAGTTGTATTAGTATGATGTATTAGGATTTTAATTATTACATATGGCTGAGCCAAACCTAACCTAGCAGTTGTGATAAGTTGTTACCTTGAATATTGTTACTCGTTCTTCAATGTCAATTATTTTTTGCATTTTAACAAGATAGCACCGTGGACCACACTTAGGAAAACTCGGGGCTATAGGAATGAAATAGTTCTTTCTCTTGAAATAGTAGATGGGGAAAAAAAAAAGAAACATTTCGTGAGACGTTAATATTTAACGTTATGTTACAAAAACTGGAAATTACAAAATGATTGATTTACAAGAGATTTTCTAGTCATGCACAAGTACTCCACAACAGCAAATAGTGATGTAAAAAGTACATTTCACCTGAAGCGGCACTCTAACTACATTATGCTATGAAGATTATTATTTACAAAAATGTCCCAATGTTTTGAATTTAAATGTGCGGTGCGAAAGGATTTCGGTTTAAGAAAAAACACAATTTGCGTTTTATATATTTGTCTAGTATTTAAGAAAGCAATTTTCGTTAAAATAGTAACAAATGTAAGTCATAATTATTATTCAACTTCGCAGAGATGGCCTATGACTCCTTCTTTTTTCAGGATTGTCCATTTTTAAGAAGGGGTGATACGCAGATGAAAATTGAGGAATGAGATTCACAATTGATGGAGGAATTTGAATGGGTAGAAATTCTACCTATTTTAAGGAATGGACTCGTTTTCTCATTTGATTGACACCGGCCATCTCATCGCGGTTGAATTATACTTTATCATAAGTCTTTATCTCTTTTTTTTTTCAGATTGTGCTTCAGATAAAATATAATCAATCAAATGTAACAAGTATACTTCAATATTATACTCTTTGTGTGCAGCCATTATTAAAAGTAATATACTCCATGGATAATAATATTTACTTGCTGCCAGGGCAGCTAGATTAGCTTCCTGCGGCATGTTGATGCATAACGTCCTCCCTCTCTAACTTTTACCTCATTCTGAAGTTATATTATTTGATAGAATTTAATGTTCATTCGATTTCAAGACATACCACGCACGTGGCCCGGCGTTGCACGGGCACTTCATGCCTTTAAAGTAGTGAGGAAATTTTCAAGAAACTACTCCCCGCCAAGGCGGCTCGCTAACAGGCGCTTCACGCCTTTACTTTTTTCCTATATAAAAAATCATTCGAATTATTGAGATGCTACGCGCCTTCAAGATGGTGAGGAGAGTTTCAGTAAGTTCAGCTCGCTCAAAGAAAAAAAGCAGACATAGACACTCAGTTTTTAATATAAGTAGATGGCTTTTCAACAAATGAATGTTTCAAAATATTACAAGTAGCTAGCGATAAAAATTCTACGTAAGTGGCCCGCTTATGAGTTTCGTGTTTGATTTAGTTAAGCCTTCATTCAAAATTCTCATTATCATTGTTATCACTGTTTCATAGCAACGACGGTTTGCAAGAATGGATTTCATATTTAATCCTTTATTAGGCTTAATCGCTTTAAACTTGACTACTTATTAATTGATATCTTCGCTAATTAAAATCGTATAATTATATAGATTGAAACTAATGAAGCCTGAAAAATTACCTATCTATCGGTACCTGGTTCGACTTTCAGGTCATTGGCGTTCAGGAGAAAGAAGCGTGACATAGAAAGAAAGATAGATAGAAAGAAAGATAGTTAGAAAGAAAGATAGTTAGAAAGATACTCAGTTTTTAATATAAGTAGATAGTACTCTTTATGGGAGTACAAGCAAACTGAATCCCTAATCAAAGTGCCCATTGATGTAGTACACGTTACAATTTTAATTTCGTGTTTATATTCGTTTATTAAAGCATTTTTTCAGTTATCTAAAGTTTCACCTGCATTTTTAAATTTTAATACAACTGACTTTTGTCACAACGATTTCTCGATTATTTTAATCTCACTGGACACCAAAACAGGAGTTTTTCAATCTAACCCTTTCAAAACAACGGTTGCGTTTTACCTACGATTTCTTCAACTGGTTTGGTTAGGGTCAACCAAATATAAGAAAAAACAATATTTGAGTAGTGCGATCAAAAGTCACATGATTTTAGATCGCAAATTTTATCACAAATAGAATGTTCTCTTGAAAAGAAGGGTTGTGTGTGAATGTGTACTGTACAGATGAGTCGATCAAAATCGGTTGTCCATTTTTTATCAAAAATAATGGAGACTGTTCATGTGACGTCATTGCGGGTATTGACCGAGCCTAGCAGACGAAATTAAGATTTGGAACCAATCAAGATTATGGAAACTGGATGTAAATACCCGCGAACGAAGACCGTTTCCAAACCGTGAATAGGGTCCATTTCATTAAAAAATGTATAAGTTTAAGGGGTTACAGTACCTTTCTAACAAATTTCTTTAATTTAAGTGAAAAAGTTAATTCTTTGAAATATTTGTTTCTGCACTTGTTTAACAATCAATAATTTATTTTCAAACATTAAAAATTTTGAAAACTTTTTTTGAAAATTTCAAAAATGTAAGAAAATTTCAATTTTTTAAAAACCCTAAGGCTTTTTTGTTTCTCCAATAATTTCAA
This sequence comes from Uloborus plumipes, assembly GCA_038373865.1. NCBI lineage: Eukaryota > Metazoa > Arthropoda > Arachnida > Araneae > Uloboridae > Uloborus > Uloborus plumipes. The sequence goes on along the minus strand of JAXGGA010004917.1, from coordinate 54,229 downwards.
AATTTCTTTTTTCGAAGTGATCACAAGGATTACCTCAACAAATCTGTGCATTCATTTTCTCATATTTTGATTAGAAAATATTTTGTTACCTTTTATGTAAAAAATTCTTAGAAAATTTTGTTCTTCGAGGTTTAACAAACTCTAAAAATTTTTGTAATTTATAAAACGCTTATTCAATGCACAGTTTTGTTAAACATATTATCCTGAGTGCAAAAAATATTGCTTTAAAGTTATATCTTAAATAGAAAAAAATCCTTAGCATTTCCAGTAACATAGAAACACAAAAAAGGGATCACAGAAAAAAAGCACTTTAAAGTTTGGCTTTTCCATTAGAACACATAGCATGCATGCCCTAAAGTCACTCATAACTTTTTAAATAATTTAGCTAGAACAATGCTATTTTTTTTGAGTGTTTTAAATAACTTTTACTTTTGAAATAAGCAATAAAATTTTTTTTGGACTTTTGGTCATTTTTGAGGTACATGGCTAAGCGGCAATAGATCAGAAGCCACTAGATTTCTATAAAAAGTGAAAATAAAGTACGGGTTTTTTGTCAGAATCCTTTAGATCTATAGTTCTGCCTCAAGCACGTATCCAGAACTTTGTTTAGGTGGGGGTCCAAGGTCACGAAAGATAAATCAGAAGTATTAATTGTTTGTTAAATTAGCACTAATTAAATTAAAACTATAATAATTATTAATATATAATGTGAAACAAAATATAATTAATTAAAATTGATAATGAAATTAAGTATAATTAATTTTAAAAAATGCGGTAGTAAATTAATTTTTGGCAATTAATAACAGTCATCCATACGAAAATTCTAAATGTGAAGAAAAAAAAAATTCATCATATCTCATTTCATTCGCTGAAACATTTATGTTTATGCTTCGAAAAAGAGTGGTATATAATTCCTTCGAAGAAAAATTTCACAATAAAAGAAAATCAGAAGACAAATACTTTTTCAGGAATTAGGAAAAATGTTGCTAATACTTCAACAAAATATTAAACTTAGTAATATATTTAAAAAAATGTATATATTTATGTTCATTTTGTTGCACCCCCCCTCCCGCCTCCCCAACTAACTACTATCTATAGAATCGAATGCACAGCTGTATGAATTCTATTATAATGTAAATCTAAACCCTTGTTCGATTTTAACAACACTTCATACAAAATTCAACTATGCTCTGGACGATAATATTTGCAAGGTTTTACTTTCAAACATTGAATTAATTTTCTTTATTTAAGTTTATAAAATTCTTTCGACAATACGAAATAGAATCTCCAAACTTACCCATTTTCTAATTTTTTCATTTAAAAGCTTGAACAAACACAGTTTAATTGGAGAAATTATTCACCACTTGCGAAGCAGAATCCGAAATTTCGAAAAAAACGGTGGGAGAAAAAAGACGGCTTATATAATAATATATAGATATAATTGATTATGCCCGCTAATTAAAATCGTAAAATTATGTAAATTAGTCGAGCACAAGGCCTAAAAAATTACGAATTTATCGATATCTCGTTCGATGATCATTTCACTGGCGTTCGGGAACAGTTATACTGACTTACATACATAAATAGATATAATCTACGTACATGGTTTTTTAGTAATATGAAACCGTCAAATTTTTAAAAAAAATCTGTAAATTTTCTGCACAGGTTTTACTTAGTAGATCTAATTTTCCCTTAAATGACGCTGATTTGACTCAAACTCGGCATTTTCGCCGGAAAATTTGATTATTTAACAAATTTCTACACGAAATCTGCAGAAATTTCACAGATTTCTGTGAAATGTCTTCATTAATTTGAAGAGACTGCAGAAAATTTGCACAATCATTTGGAGGTTCTCGTGTTCTGAATTGACTTGGAAGTTAAAAACTTTTCAATTAATGGGAGTATTTAAAGGAAAAAAGCACCTTCTGTCTTGGTTATGGTTGTTTGAGGTAAGTGATGAAAACTGTGATAAAAGACATCCGGTTTGGGGGGGGGTCCGGACCCCCTGGACCCCCCCCCTTAAATGCGGACCTAATGAATTTTGAGGAATGGATTTTACTGGTATGATTCTAAACGGCTTATATCAAGATGCATCAGGTTTGGCAAAACAGCTTAAAACCTAAGGTTCAGGGGTGGGGGAGGGGGAGTTGTTAACCCCCAAAACCTCTGTACACAGTGCTTCTGCACTTGAATAACCAGGATCCAATAATCAAATGATTAATATTCGAGTGAGACTTTGAAATGAGCGTCGCTCACAAGTCACACTTCGATGGGGGGGGGGGAGTTCAGGAAATTTAGACAGTTTAGGACAAGAGGGATGGAGGTGGTGACGATAATAGCAACATCGCATTCATTCAGGTCGAACTAATGTATATATATTTTTTGTAACGCTATATGTTTAATTAATATAGCGTGACATGTCATAAGGAGAGGGATGGGTGGGGGGGAGGATATGTTGAAAATTTAAATGGAAGCATTTGCGGATATTTCTAATGATTTTATAATATTAGGTTGGTGCGTATGAAATGTCGGATTCTCTTTACATGCGGACGTTTGTCTCCCTGTTTTCGTTATACTTTTGTCTTTGGCATAACCTCATTCATAGTCGTATTGTCCATTGCCAGAGACTCATTTCAGCAAAATAGGTTTTCTCGAAGGTCTTCCCTTTTGTTATTTCTTTTGAGTTTATTGCCGATATGAATTCTGCCGACACACAAAACAATTGCGAAACTGAACGAACTGGAATATGAAGTTTTGCAGCATCCACCATATTCACCGGATCTCTCACCGACCGATTTTCATTTTTTCAAGCATTTAGAGCTGTTTTTAAGGGGCAAACACTATGAAAATGAAGACAGTCTAAATAGAAATGAAGACAGTCGATATCAGAGTTTATTAATTCCAAAATTTTTTTAAGACAGGCATCTACGCTTTAAAATCTCGTTGGGAGAAGTGTATTGAAGCGAATGGAGCATACTTTGATTGAATAAACAGCTTTTGAAGAAAGATATGCAGTTTTATACAATCACTTAAGAATCCGAGATTTCATACGCACCAACCTAATACAATTCTCTTATTGGGTGTTTATTTCTGTGATAGTATTATCTGTCCCTCAGAGCTAGAATAGCGTAAGCCCATTTTCCTTACTTTTCAGGAGAGCGCGGAAATCTTAGTCGGATGTATAGAAAAGGGGGGGGGGGAGGCGACTCTCGCTTTTTTAACGCTGCTAAATAATAGTAAAAAAATTTCTTTCATAGAATAATGTTTTTATGGGTCTATGCGGATAAAAATTCCACACACAATGCAGTTATAGAATGAAAATCGTCAGTTTTGGACAGATTAGTCTGAAATTTAGGTACAGTTATAATGGACTGATCTGTTTTCAAATCATTATTTCGGCTCATTGAAAAGTCGAATAGTTAGAGAATGTATTAGCAGAGCTCCATCCATTTGTTTGATAATTTGATTAATTCTGTACCTCAGAACCAGACTAACGTAAGTCCATTTTCGTCATTTTTCAGTAGAGGGGAAAAACGATGTATTCGACAATCGTTTTTCCCCTGTACCGAAAAATGACGAAAATGGACTTACGTTAGTCTGGTTCTGAGGTACAGAATTATCATTCGCTACTATTATGGCAAATCAAATTTTGACGCTGGATAGTGGAAACCTCCCCTAATTTGAATCATTTTGCTTTATTGATGGATCTTTCGATGAATCATTCGATCATCGATCTATCGATCTTAAATTCATTCGATTAATAGTTAATGCACGTTTTATGGAAAGTCATGAACAGTGTTGGTGGTAAGGTCTAAAGGTTGGTTTTGTCTGCAGTAGAAATTATTTTACCTTTCGTTATAAGATAATGCTACATTTGCACAACATAAATGCGCAACAGAAATAATCTTAATACGTATTTTTTTTTCTGATTCTTCGTCTTGGTACTTTTCATTACTTTTAGTAAACTACTCTTATGAGATAGAATAAATACCTTTGTACTTAAAAATAAAAACCAATAACGCAACGTTAAAAAAGCACGAATGTGCAGAAATACGCTGACACGTGTTTTCTGCTTTACAAGGAACGATTTTTTCAATTCACAAAAGAGGTCTTTACATCCATAAGCTCACATTTTGAGCACTGAAAGGCGTTTCTTGTAAGGCAGAAAACACGTGTCAGCGTATGCCTGCGCATTTGTGGTTTTTTAACGTTGCATAATTTGCTTTTGAACTTCTCTTTTTGAATAACATTTTGAAATCGGATGTGTACAATATTTTATCTTCTACTTCCGTTTTTATTACTCGTTTGAAATGCTTGCACAAAAAAAAAGTGGAAAATTGAATATGAGTACTTTAATCGTAAAACAACTTTAATTTTGCTCAGTCAAGTGCAATAAATACTAATGTGAACTTTACTGTCCATTGCTTTCGAAACTGATTCCTGGATATAAATGGCTGCGCAAATCACTGGAGGAATCCTTCATCAATGATTCATTTTTAATAATTTTTATTTACAAAAGAAACACAATTCGACTACGACATTTTTATATATAAAAAAAGTTCGCTTATTCGCTTGCTTAGAAGAGAATACGCGGAAAGCTGGTTCACATCCACAGGTGGCAGGCAGGAAGAGAATCACATTGGAAAGTATCCGCGAAGTCGCGGAAGCTTGACACGGCAACGTTGATCCTGAAACGGAAGAAAGAGGAAGTATGAAAATCATGCCAAAAACAAACTTCTTGAGGTATTGAGATAGTTTTCGTGCTTTGTTTGTGTGCAATGATCGGAAAATAATTCAAGGTTACATTACTTTGAAGTTAAAAGTTTATTGTAGTTATGGAGTGCGAAACTTGTTATACTAAAATGCAACGTTTCTTGACAAAAACATCGTGACGTCAGCGTGACGTTAGCCTATGAAAAACGAGCTAGATAAAACGTCACAGCCTACTTGGCGAATAAGAGGAGATCGCTGACTGCTTGTGAGCTCTTATTGGCTCCGCCCATAGTGACGTCAGTGCCAAGTTAAGTTGCATTCTAGTATAGTGGAATAATAAGACAAAGCCGAGAGTGTTCTGAAAGCAAGTTGGCTCGGGCTGTAGAAAGGTAACAGTAGCCACACATCCTTAATGTGAGAAAATAGATGCGAATTTTTCGGGCTTGCTCTGCAACACTTTAGATATTTCCCCAAGGCAGTCCTTTTATTTCCATGTCAAAGGCCTAACCATAAAACAAAAACTCGTGGTCATATTGGTGCAATTAAACTGTTTTCTTTAGAACAACAAAAGTTTCGTCACCAGTTTTTTTCCCTCGAGCAATCATAATTGCTATTTAATTTCACCCACCCGTAATAGACGCTCGCTTCTTTTTCAGAACAAAGGAATTGCGATAAATATCGCGAGAGAATGCGTAAAAAGAAATCTGATGCAAAATTTCGAAAACGCGATAATCAATTGGTGGAGCTTATATTCTGTCCTTTACTTTTGAATCATCAGTGAAATTTTGTTAAGTCTTTTTCATACTTTCGTAACCGCTAGCTTAATTATGTGTCTCGAGATGTTATGTTCGATCTGGCTGAATTTGTTTTTGGAAACGGAAAAAGGAAAAAGATGTGTCTAGGAGTTGAAATAGAATTTATACGCTCGGGTATAAATAAAGCCGATTCCGAGGGACAAGACACAATTGTAGAAACCCGAAACCAAGTAGATAGGATCCGATCGATACTCGGGATTGCGAAAAACATAATTTGAATTTAAGATCTTAAAATTCAATTCTTTTTCATCAATTATTATTATTTTTGCCAATCTCTCTAGGTTACAAACTTTGAGACCAATTTTGCAGTCCAATCTCTTTTACAACAAGCTTAATAACAGATGGCTTATCAGCAATTTGCTATGCAGAATAAAAATTAAAAAATAGTACTAATATGAACCGATATTAGATTAATCGTAAAATCTAAAAATGCGTTGATTTATACTTAAAGATATGATGCTAATACATGTACTAGCTACTTTTGTGGTATATTCCAGCTGTTTTTTTTTTTTGCTTAGTTTTTTTTTTTTTTTTTCCTGTCTTTAAACTAAGAAATGGTCTGTAAACTTTATGAAGAATCTGCGACACACGTCACAGCGCAGCGCTCTTTCTGTTACCAGGACGACAAGTTTCTGTAAAGGACCGGTTTCCTAGGAGTGAAATCGTCGATCTCTGGCCAGGAGACAGACGCCGCAGCCTACTGCGCATGCGCCTGCACCGCAGATTGACGTCGCTTCACACCACGCTCCAATCAAACTGGTTCTGATTCCAGCGTGCGTCGCGCCCGGCGTCAGCGACGATTCTAGGAAACCAGCCCTTAAAGCTTTGTTAATGCAGTGCCAAGGCAGGACGAAACAACCCGTTCCTACTATAATTTAATTTTTGAATAAATAATAAAAATACTAGGTGACCCGTGCGGAATTCCGCAAAAAAGAAAAAAAAACTCTAAACTTAAAATTTAATACGACAACTTTTATTGGCTTCATTGGCACAACATCGCCATCTACTGCCGTCGTTCTGCCACGAAATAAATAAAATTTTGAAGCTTGAGGCACCCGGGGCTCAGCCCCTCATCCTCCAGTGTGCTATTATTGAAGTTTTCCCCGGATGGGGACATGGCTATTGTTCATCGCAGGATTGATTGCGTGGATGCACGAGGGTGTTGACTTCCTCTTACGAGAGTACCAGACTAATAATGGCCTAGGCACTAAAAAATTTTAAATTTAGTAAAAAAGTTAAAATATCAATTACCTCTCAAAAAGATAGTTGTACAAATTTCTTTTTTTGTTTGTTGGTTTAAATACATGTACAAATAAATAGTTTTAAATTTTCCTTTGGTTCTTTTTTTTTTCAAATTCAAAATAATAATAAAACAAAACAGTACTAAAATAGGATTAATAAAATGAATTAAAAAAATAAATAAAATAAAATAGAGAAGCAAAAGGCTCCCAGCCAGAGTGCATAAGAGATAAATCGAGTTGTGAAGTGGGGAGAGTGGACCCACAGCGGATCTAAAGCCCTGAATCCGTCTCTCAAGTAGCGCCACTGTTTGAGCCATGCACTTCATGCCGCTTTCGACTGTAATTGGAGGGTGGCTGTCACGTGGGTCTTGAGCGACATTTTGGGTCGGTCGTTCATGGTTTTATTGTGCTAGAACACTAGCTTTCTTTCTTTTCGCGCTCGCAATACAAATTGTTTATCTACATTTTTTGACTTTGTGAAATGCCTTGGTGCAGTGCATTTGGATGCTCGAATAGCACAAAATCGGGCCACAAATTGTATCGTTTACCTTCGGTAAAGAAGTGATATGTACAAGGAACTTAGAATTAATTTTAATGCATCTAAATACTTTATGTATGCATTATTTACTCTTTCTACATCGCTTTTTGTATCATTGTTTAACTCGAAAAGTAGTTTGTGTGCAAAGAAGTCGTTAACTTTTATTTTCAAAAAGATGACAGCTTTGAAGTTCTAGAAAATACAAGTCTTCTTACTCGAGTAATTTTTCAGCTTAATATTGGGATCCCCAGACTTATATTGTTAACTTAAATAATTTTTATAACTTAATACGTTGACAGATTATTTATGTTATTTTAAATGTTTTCATCAATACTCATGTGTAATTTTATCTACTAAATGAAAATCCTTTTAAAATGATAATATTTCTTACTTCTTATGGAGTTAACTTATATATTGTTAACTTTCATAGGATAATTAGAGTATTTACGATAGTCATCATGTATACTCAAATATTGTAAAGCAAGACTAGGCAATGGTCGCTAATGAATTGCTAACAGCAGTAAAATATTTGCTATATTTTAAAACCGATTGTTCTAATTTTAAGATGATGATAAAGCAGTCAAAAATTTAGTGTACTCATTATTTTATTTCTAAAGCAAATATTTTCTACTGTTTATTAAGTTTAAAACTATCTTAATAACTTTTATTGAAACTCTTCCCAGAACGTGTTGTTTTGCTTTTTATTGTGTCAAAGACATGAGACAGCTTCTCTTCGATTCACTTTGAGCATAAAAATTAAGATTTAAGCAAGTGTTTGAGCTTAAAAATATGAAGTGATTAATTTTAAAAAATGTTTCTTTGAGATTGGATTAACATGTTTCTCACGCTAAGTTATGCAATGTATCTGAAGGCGTTTTGTTTTCTTTTTTTTTATTATTAATTTTTGTCCAGAAAAAAATTTTTCTTTCCTTTGATCGGTAATTTGATTTGAAAACAACTGAAAAAAATTGTGTGAAAAATTTCTCCCGGTCTCTGTTGCTTTATTAAAACTCATTATTTCAATTTATAACTGTTAATTACAGATGTAATCTGTTCCGATTCTTATGAAGTGATTTTTATTTATTTCTTCTTCTTATTATTATTATTATTTTGTATTCATTTAAAACACTTAATCATCATTTTTTTGAAATTCTAAGAATTAGTATGTTTATAAAATCTGTCATAAATAAAAGACATTATTTTAACTATAAAATTTTTGCAATTTTTAAGAAGTGAATAACTTTAATAAGAAAATTACAAACATTAGTAATTTAAATTATACAATTCCGCATGAATAATTTAATTTCGTATCCAGGTTACAAACAATTTAGGACATAGTTACATTACTATGTCCCAAGATTGTATTTGTAACGAAGAAAGTCTTTATGAGAAATAAAACGAAATAAATGTTAAAATTTGACCGACAAATCCTTCTAAACACCTATTTGCTGATACGCGATTTAATAATAATAATGAAAAAATAGCAACGTAAAAATCATTATTTTCGTATGTAGATTGTCAGTTGTACAAGTTACGGAAAATAATCTATAAACATTCGTTAATAAAAAGGCACTTTTCAAGAAGCGAAACTCTATATTTCTCTTCTGTATAGATAGGGAGAAACTAGTGGAACGACCCAACATGGCGCGCGGCTGAGGATGTCGCTACTTAAGAGACGGATCCAGGGCTTTAAGCGGATCCAGAGACCCCACCTCGACATTGATACTAGGCTAGCAGAGCACGAGGCCTGCGAGAATTTGCTGGGACATTAAGGGTGCTGGAATAACTCATCGCTTTCCACGAAAGCTTGAAAAATAGTCCAAAGTTTATTTATGGGATCCGTTTGTTTTTTTAAATCAGGCAAAACCTGTTTGAATATTTTAAGGATGGCAGAAAGGTTAAGAACTTTGAAGATGTCTAAAATCTCCTTTATGGAGTCCCACGTACCAGCCACTTGAGAAAAAGTGTCGATTTGTGAGTTGCGACGAGGCTGCGCTGGGGCTGGAGCGTTTCTTTCGTCGCGGGCAGAAGAAGCTTGGCCTAAACTGCTAGAAGCTCCTTGATTGGTTGATCCTCGAACCTTCTGGGCGAATGAGAGTGTAGGAGCATTAGAATCGCTTGCAGCGACATCGCTCATACTCTCAGCCTGTTTTTGACCAGGAAGGTGGGGAAAATGGGATGAATTCGAGTTGAATGTTCTGGAATTGGGGGTGGATTTGGTTGACTTCTTAATAAAATTTTTATATTTTGAGCAACCTTTATATGAAGCAGGATGGGGGCCCTGACAATTAGCACACATAGGCTTCTCCATCTTTTCATTCTTATGCACACAATTGCTGGAGAGGTGTTCGCCCCCGCACCGAACACACCTCGGGGTCATAAAGCAGTTCTCAGAACTGTGATTGAATTTCTGGCATCTGTGGCACTGAGAAGGCCCCTTCCTAGGTTTATAGGCCTCCACTGTAACATAGGTATACATAAGGTTGGTTATGTCAAAAACTTTTTCAACCCCTTCCGTATGATTAAGGTGTACTTGGAAAATCGGTAGAGGGGTAGAACCCTTTCGAACAAGTTGGGCTACCTTTTTGACCCCGTAACCAAGCTCTTCAAGAGCCCACTTTAAATCATCCTTGTCCGTTGTCAATGGCAACCCCTTGACAACAATTTTGATTGGTCTGTTATTTTTGGCGAGCTGTACATAGTGTTGTACCTTAGTGCGGAGTAGGTACTCCGAAATGGCTCTGTGGTCATCAGAAGTGGCCGGGAAAATCCTGGCAAATTCCCCCGAGACCCTGATTTTGAACGCTGTTTGGGTCTCGGCTTTAAGCCCAGTAACAAAGTCTTTGTACTCCTTAGGATATACTGCGAGAATTGGTTTAATTTTGGGAGGAGGGATGGGTGCATCGACCTCCTCGCAGGTATCCATGTCTGGGTTAGACAAGTCATTGGAGTTCTCCTCACTCTGGCTAAGAGCGTTGAACTTATTACCAACCAAAATAGGCTGTACTTTATCGTTAATTTTAACCTTGCAGGTTTTAGTAGGGCTTTGAAAGCCGTCATCAGTAGTTTTTCTTTTTTGATAGGGCACAGCGGCCTTAAAATTAGGGAGGGTTTTGCCTGGCAAGTTGGACATGTTCGGGTACTCCCGTAGAGGTATAAAATTAGGGTTTTTACCCTCGTCATCCAGCGGAAATTTCATCAGCATGACCTCCGCTAATGTGTTCATTTTCTTCACCCATGTGTCCCAGGTGGGGCCGTCGACGACCAGTCTTTTCTCATTCATTAGAACACCTAGTCGAAGGAGATAATGATCGGCCTCATCAGACAATCCCTTGAGTTGGCCATATGCATGGATGTGCCAATCAGTAAATCGGCATATTTCGATGTTCTTCAGATGTACTCCGACTGAAGGAGCGACAGTATTTTCATATGTTAGCAACTTTACTCCAGTGGAAGGAGTGGCTGTGTCTTGAGGCAACGCACTCAGTGCGGCTGTCCCGGAATCCTGCATCAGCAATTCCACACAGCCAATGTCTCAACAATCGAAAAAAAATTCAAAATGGCTCCTTTTGAGTTAAGAAATGGAACATTTTCCGAATTTAATAACAAAGCAAAAGTTAGGCTTCGCTATTCTGATCTTAATAGAAAATGCGACTCTTTCACATTCAAATATATAACGAAAAAGTATCAGAAAGCAATAAAATTATCAGAAATAATTCAAAAATCTTCACCGTGAAGCATAATGCAACGACATCCGAGCAGGAAATTGATGGGGGGACCCGTCGTTCTGACAACTTTTCAAAGAGATCAAAGACACGTTCACTTTTACAACTACTACAAAAGTGATACCCTATATTAAAATCAAATACCCAAGGCTACTACTAAACTAAGTACTAACGTTATCGCAAAACTACCATAGTATTTTGAAACAATAAAAGTTACAATTAAGGTTTACCGAGCTAAGCCTTGGCTTGAAATGTCGCATTTAAAATTGATTTGAACAACAATGGTATAACGATTTTGACAGTTGAGCAAAAAATTTAACTTTTTCAAACTTCAATCGCTTATAAGTCGCTTAAACGTGGATTTTCGAGATTCTCGTTACGCGGCGCTAGCGGAGAAACATTCTAAAGAACGCATTTTTTTTAATCTTTCGAACGAAATCAAAATGGAGACGATACGACAATTATTTCGCTAGATGGAGTCAATTTTGTGCCCAAAATTGAAGTTCGAATAAAAAACGAACCGACACTTTTTAGAGGGTGGGTCTAATTTTCGTCAATAGCCCGCGGGATAAGCTTCAAAATCATAAATTTTCATGCAATTCGATAAAGAAATGAGCGAGTTTCGACCGGGTATAGGATTCGGCTTAGAGAAATAATATATGGAGATTATTACACTACAGAATTACAAAATACTAGGTGACCCGTGCGGAATTCCGCAAAAAAAAAAAAAAAAAAAAACCCTAAACTTAAAATTTAATACGACAACTTTTATTGGCTTCATTTGCACAACATCGCCATCTACTGCCGTCGTTCTGACAACTTTTCAAAGAGATCAAAGACACGTTCACTTTTACAACTACTACAAAAGTGATACCCTATATTAAAATCAAATACCCAAGGCTACTACTAAACTAAATACTAACGTTATCGCAAAACTACCATAGTATTTTGAAACAATAAAAGTTACAATTAAGGTTTACCGAGCTAAGCCTTGGCTTGAAATGTCGCATTTAAAATTGATTTGAACAACAATGTAACGATTTTAACAGTTGAGCAAAAAATTTAACTTTTTCAAACTTCAATCGCTTATAAGTCGCTTAAACGTGGATTTTCGAGATTCTCGTTACGCGGCGCTAGCGGAGAAACGTTCTAAAGAACGCATTTTTTTTTAATCTTTCGAATGAAATCAAAATGGAGACGATAAGACAATTATTTCGCTAGATAGAGTCAATTTTGTGCCCAAAAATTGAAGTTCGAATAAAAAACGAACAGACACCTTTTAGAGAGTGGGTCTAATTTTCGTCAATAGCCCGCGGGATAAGCTTCAAAATCATAAATTTTCGTGCAATTCGATAAAGAAATGAGCGAGTTTCGACCGGGTATAGGATTCGGCTTAGAGAAATAATATATGGAGATTGCGTTCATGTGTATTGGATGTACGAAACGCGTATGTGTGTGTTATATCTGCAATTTATAGCTTACCTTTTTCGAACTGGAATGTATGCCATTGGATCTCTAAGGTCCTCGGTGCTGCAAAAACCCTAAAAAGAAAGGGATCAAATTTTAGTTTGCATTCGGCTTTTAGACAAAGCGATAAATGAAAAATAAAACAGAAAAGTGTTTGAGGAGAAACTAGAGGTAAAGAATGTTAGTGAAGCATTCAAAATTGCAAATGACTGCATACAAGGACTTCGGCCAGAGCTATAAGATACTTTTTTCAATGCAAAATGAGTGAACTTATGAATAAAAGAAGCTCCAAGAAAAATATCCATTTAAAATAAACAAGTTTTAGATTTTTCTAACCATGTGTGTCGTTTCATGGAAGTTTTTAAATTTTAATTTCCATTTTATAACTTCCATAGCAGCTAATTATCACACCATTTTTTTCACGATGCACCATAGTAAGGCTGCACGCGCAGTAGAGGTTCATGCGTAGAGAAGCGCATTAACAGTGCATTTTCCTTCCATACAACTGAATTATATTTGTTAACTTGACCCGAAGGAACATTCCCAAACAAGATATGATGCAACGTGCTTTTAGCCCTTTAACAGTCCCCCCACCCTCCCCCAGAATTTGGTCCAAAACATGTCGCTTTTTTTCTGTTTATTTTACATTTCCCAGCGTTTTAGAATAGAAAACACAATGCAAATTATGTTTTACTGAATACCTGTCATTATCTATCTATACAAACCCGAAAGTGCTGACGTACGGCGTACGGGCAAGAACAGGAACAAGAGATGGTTGACTCGGGAGAAAACAGAAGGATTTGCAGTTATCCAAGGAAGATAGCAATGGCTCTCTTTAGATTTCTCACTAGACATAATAATTTCTAATTTACTTGTTAGTTGTAACTGAAAACATAGTTATTTTAGTATTTTTTCTTTATATATCTTTCGAGAACTGTTTCCCTCAAAATTGTGGATGAAGTTAAGTTCATTACCCGACATTTTCAAGTGTTTTTAGGTTACACGGTACATGAATAAGTGAAAAAAAATGTATGAAACTTAAATGCAATGTTTATATTTGATGTGCCTTTAACTAGAAGCATAATATTTTAATACTTGATGAATTTTTAAATTCGAATAAAAACAACTTATCGCCTAAGATATTTGGAAGACCAGTCAAATCTGTTACCAGCAACATGGTAATGAGTTTTTTGGTAACGAATCTAACATTAACAGCAAAACCGATTCCAAGCACTACATGATTAAAAACATTTAGAAATGAGGCAACGTCTTTAAAATAAATCAACTAAAAACCTATACTCAAGAAAATGAAACAATATATTTACACTTATAACACAAAAAATAGGTCACGGACTTGATATGGAATTAAAATACGCACCTCTGAAACTAAGATGTTACGCTGTTCTTTTTCAACTAAAAACTAAATAGCTGCAGGTAAAGCTTTAGCTATTAGTGCTTTTATTGAAAATGCGTTGCTATCTCTTACTAAAATTGTAAACTATATTTCCATGATCTTATAATTTGGTAACGAAGTTGATAAAATATAAATATGAGGCACGAAATGCTTTTCTAAATAACTTTGTTAAAAAAAATTGCAAAAATCTCAGAATTTAAAAAATAGTAGTGATTTACCTGATGAGATGTCCCAATTACAGTAGAGAACCAATTATGCGGGATGTTCGGGACCATTGCTATCACGGATAACTGAATTTCCTGGTTTTCTGGATCGCAAAGAAGCGATGTTTGCCAATCGTTTATAAAACCCAAATTACTATAATAAATAGTAAAGCATCTTAAGAAGAAAACGGTTCGAAAATACTTATAAATATCGAAATATTAAAAAATACTAGTGAAGGAATAATTTAAAACCCAAAAAAATTTAGTTATTCGCAAGACATAAGACCCTCATTCAAAAAAAAAAAGGAGGGGGGAGGGCGGGCACATTTTTCGATAATATTTTAAAAAGAGAAAATTAATGAAAGGGCAAGGAACAAATTTTTGAATAAAATTTGCGATTTTTCTACTAGTACATTAAATAAATTCTCTACTATGAACACGTTTTTCTTTCCCCCTTTTCCTTTTTACTTCCTTTTACGTAGTAAAGTAAATATTGTGATTGCGAAAAAAAAAAAAAAATCATTCAATTTGGGTCTAAATCTTGATTTTGCTCATCTCCGAATGAATGTTGAGTAGTTTTTTTCGACCTGTCAGCAAGCGCAGATATACCTACCAACATAAAACCAGCCGAAAAATCCTTTTCGACCACCCCCGAGTTAATAACAATGAGTTTTGTCGTGACGTCTGTATGTACGTAAGTATGTGCGTATGTATGTCGCATAACTAAAAAACTATATGCCGTAGAAGCTTCTAGTTTGGTATGTAGGTTCTGAGGACAGTCTAGTTGTGCACCTCCCCTTGTGGTTGCATTCGAATGTTCCCAAGAGGGTGTTTTACCCTATTTTTGGGGGGTAAATCAGTGTTAATTTCAATGCAGACTAAAGTGATATGAATTGGCGCAACCGATTAGCGACATATCGCGAAGCCTTTGGTCGCCAAGTGTTTGACATCACCAAGTTGGCGACAAATTTGGCGGATTTTTTTTTCTTAATTCGGGTTCAATTTGGCGCTATTGGCGATGTTTTGCGAAAAATCCACGGAATGATATTAAAATCGACGATATTTAGAATATTAATCATTAAAAACCATTTTTTTGCATTGTTTCGTGGAAAACTAGGGGGTGTAAATATTTGAATTGTTATATTGCTCAATGCTCACTCTAAGCATTATTTTAAAATTTAAGGCATCTACTAAGAAATTTATACGTAAAAGGAAGTAGTGTGGGGTCCACACCAGATTTTTTTTATAAAGGTTTCGTTTTTGCGATTAAGGTAGTTATTGTTAATTGTTGCTTTTGCATTGCATCAGCATTTATAGAAATTTGCTTTTTAAGTTCTTGCATCCTTATTACAGTAATGCGTTTAACTATCTCTAGATTCCAGAAAAAACTATCCAGATAATTAGCGAATCTGGTTTTCGGCGTTTCAAGCAGTTTTCGCGTCGTCACTTTCCCTCTTTTCGGCTATAATTAAAGGTCATTAAATAATAAAAATTGCATTAGAAGGTGACAATATTTATTTCTTCAGTTTTCAGCTGGAGAAAAATAGGAAAATGTTTTATTTACGAATGTACTTTTTAATTCAAGAAAACATTTCGGAAATTTTGCCCCGCGTGACCCCCAACTTCAGCTTTACAGTTTGTTGTTTTTTTTTTTTTAATTTTCGAAGCTTTTTGCGAGTAATATGGTATTTATAAAGAAACCGTTCATATTAATTTAGATGTTTCAAAAAAAAAGTTTGTTTTTTAAAAGTGCCAAAAATGTGTATTCTAAAAAAATGGTGAGAAATCTGCAAAATTTCCCGGTTTTCTGGTTTCCCGGTTTTTGGTTCCTGGATAAAAGGTTCTATACTGTATTATTCTTTTACAGTGAAAAAAGCAGTAAAAAAGAGTCCCTAATTCTATATCACGGATGAGGGACAGCGATTTTTTTCATCTCCTCGATACAAAAATTTGCATCTTTAAGGTAAAAATATGCAAATGATTTTTTTTGTTTAGATATATGTTGTGTAGATTACCCTAAAGCAGTATAATACTTGCTGTTAGTTTTAAATAGCATATTAGAAACACAACCATCAAGACTGTAGGGTGGGGCGAGAAAAACTTTTTTAATGTAATTAATTTCTAATAGCGCAGAAAACTTGCCCACTGGCATGCTAATAATGGGAAAATAATTTTAAAAAAATGTTATTTTTGAAATCACTCAAGAGTCCTCAAGTTGAAAAAGAGGAAAAATCGACAATTTTTAAGGACGGACATTTGTTTTTCAAAAAATAATATAATTTATCGCTAATAGTACAAAGAATACTCTTTGAAATTTTCGAAATGCCACGAAAAAACTTCGGGGCAGATTGCCGAATATTTGAATTGTGCTGAAATGACCCACTCACCATGTTCAGATCGGTCACTTTAAAGTTGTCCAGGGGGTGGGGGCGGGAAAAAAGGGTGCAAACCCAATGCGTTTCATCGGAAAACACCAAAAACCAGGCTTATTTAAATGAAATTACATTGATTTCTTAAAGCTGGGAGGGGGGGGGGCAATGGACACCACCTCCTTGAGCCGCCGAAGTGACTGGCCAAACTACATGGCGGTAGCAGTAAGTCAAGTCCCACTCACACCCTACCCAATCAATCAACCAGTTTGGGTGAGATTTATTAGACTGAAGTTCTTTAAATTCTTTCTTCGTATCAAATATTACATCAAAGATCTTGATTGGATTGTTATTTAAATGGTAAAACCAGCTTGGTTTTCATACATGCGACATTTTCCAGCAACCTATGTCACAAGTTTTGCCCATCTCTCTACCGATTGAGTGTAATATCAAATATTCAAGTTCGGGCAGTTCTTTGAGTTTCAGTAAAGCTGAAATGTCTTCTGTTGCGAGATTTGATAACAATGGAAGAGGTATCAGCTTAGATTAGAGCCAATTAATAAGTTCAGATTAATCTGCTGCTTGACAATTAATTGAGGAAACCTTAAAGGATCAAACGTGACGTACTATTCGTGGCTCATTTCACATTTTCGGTATTCTCCTGTTGTCTTCAACTCTGAATGTGCTGCGTGTCGTCCAACATCATCGCCACATCATAGTCAGTGAATGACAGAACAACGAACTTCTTGGAATGGCCGGATCGATGATTTCCTTTATGCTATTCGGAAAACGTACTGTAGTTTAAATGAAATTTAGTATATGATTTGGACCATCTTTCACGGTGTAATGTATCTTGATAAAATTTCTTAAAATTATGTTCAATTTTGCGTTTATCTTATAAAGCTTCCCTAAAGAATGGAAATAAGTTCATTGAACCTACAGGCTTCTGCACCATATTAGTTTACAAGTGTACGATAAATACTTATCTTGTAATACAACAGTCAATGCACAACTGCAATATCTGTAATTTCTTATGCTTAAATTGTATGTAGTGTACATTACAACTTCCTCTGAACGATCTATGTCATAGTCGACTATCTGGAGAGAAGAGACCAGTTGCATCTGGTCAAGGACCTCCAGACGACTGCACACAAAAATAATCCTATACCTTTCTCTGATGAAATTATCAAGAGAAAATTAGGATGTTAACTATGCAATTTCTATCCATCCCTTAAAAAAAATAACAGCAGTGTTCTGGCGGGAGCTTGTTTTCTATTCCAAATTGTTAGGAAAGATCGTGCTAAATTTAAAGGAAAAGTACGAAACATTGTTGGAAGAGGAAGAAAAAAAAATCAACAATAATTTTTTTAAAACCATTTTTATAATGAGTATCAAATTCATTTTTATCTTATGAAGCTTCCCTAAAGAACAATAATAAGTTCTTTTAACGTCCGAGCTTTAGCACATATTAATTTACAAGTGTAAGATAAATACTTATCTTGTAATACAGTCAATGCACAGCTGTAATATCTGATTTCTTATGCTTAAATTGATTAATAAATGAACGCAGTGTTCTGGCGGGAGCTTCTTTTCTATTCCACGTTGTTAGAAAAGATCGTACTAAATTTCAAGGAAAAGTACAAAACATTGTTGGAAGAGGGAGAAAAAAAAAATCTTTCAACAATAATTTTTTTTAAACCATTTTTATAATGAGTATCAAATTCATTTTTATCTTATGAAGCTTCCCTAAAGAACAATAATCAGTTCTTTTAACCTCCGAGCTTTAGCACATATTAGTTTACAAGTGTACAATAAATACTTATCTTGTAATACAGTCAATGCACAGCTGTGATATCTGTAATTTCTTATGCTTAAATTGTATGTAGTGTACATTACAACTTCCTCTGAACGATCTGTGTCATAGTCAACTATCTGGAGAGAAGAGACCAGTTGCATCTGGTCAGGGACCTCCAGACGACTGCACAAAAAAAAAGACTTTTTTCTGATAAAATTATAAAGTGAAAATAAAGATGTTAATCATGCGATTCCTATCCCTCCCTTAAAAGAAAAAAAAATAAATAAATAAACGCAGTGTTCTGGCGGGAGCTTGTTTTCTATTCCAAATTGTTAGGAAAAAATTTTTGCTAAATTTCAAGCAAAATCTTCTTTCAACAATTATTTTTAATATCATTTTTAACATTATTATTAATTGCATGTTTATTTTATAAAGCTTCCCAAAAGAATATTAATGTTTCTTAAACCATTATGATTCTGCATCATATTAGTTTACAAGTGCATGATAAATACATATCTTGTAATACAGTCTGTGCAAAAGCCTGTAATGTCTGTGATTTCTTATGCTTAAATTGCATGTAGTGTAAGTAACAACTATCTCGGAATCTGAATGATCTATGTCATAGTCGACTATCTGGAGAGAAGAGACCAGTTGCATCTGGTCAGGGACCTCCAGACGACTGCACAAAAAAAAAATGTAGAAAATTCCTAGACCAATTTCTTATGAAATTATCAAGTGAAAATTAGGATGTTATTTATGCAATTTCTATCCCTCCCTTAAAAGAAAAAAAATAAAAGCAGTGTTCTGGCGGGAGCTTGTTTTCTATTCCAAATTGTCAGGAAAGATCGTGCTAAATTTAAAGGAAAGGTACAAAACATTGTTGGAAGAGGAAGAAAAAAAAAATCTGCTTTCAACAATAATTTTTTAAACCATTTTTATTCTGAGTATCAAATTCGTTTTTATCTTATGAAGCTTCCCTAAAGAACAATAATAAGTTCTTTTAACCTCCGAGCTTTAGCACTTATTAATTTTCAAGTGTAAGATAAATACTTATCTTGTAATACAGTCAATGCACAACTGTAATATCTGATTTCTTATGCTTAAATAGATTAATAAATAAACGCAGTGTTCTGGCGGGAGCTTGTTTTCTATTCCAAATTGTTAGGAAAAAATTTTTGCTAAATTTCAAGCAAAATCTTCTTTCAACAATTATTTTTTAATACCATTTTTAACATTATTAGTAATTGCATGTTTATCTTATAAAGTTTCCCAAAAGAATATTAATGTTCTTTAAACCATCAGAATTCTGCATCATATTAGTTTACAAGCGCATGATTACCAAATTCATTTTTTCCTGATGAAGCTTCCTTAAAGAGCAAGAATAAGTTATTTTTACCACCGAGCTTTAGCACATATTAATTTACAAGTGTACGATAAACACTTATCTTGTCAGTCAATACAGAACTGTAATATCTGTAATTTCTTATGCTGAAATTGTATGTAGAGTACATTACAACTTCCTCTGAACGATCTATGTCATAGTCGACTATCTGGAGAGAAGAGACCAGTTGCATCTGGTCAAGGACCTCCAGACGACTGCGCAAAAAAAAAAAAAAAACTTTTTCTGATGCAATTTTTCAGTAAAAATAAAGATGTTTATTTAGAAATTTCTATTTCTCCTTTAAAAGAAAATAATTTTTTAATAAACGCAGTTCTGGCGGGAGCTTGTTTTCTATTCCAAATTGTTAGGAAAAATTTGTTGCTAAATTTCAAGTAAAATCTCCTTTCAACAATTATTTTTAATACCATTTTTATCATTAATAGTAATTGCATGTTTATCTTATAAAGCTTCCCAAAAGAATATTAATGTTCCTTAAACCATCAGAATTCTGCATCATATTAGTTTACAAGTGCATGATAAATACATATCTTGTAATACAGTCTGTGCAAAAGCCTGTAATGTCTGTGATTTCTTATGCTTAAATTGCATGTAGTGTAAGTAACAGCTATCTCAGAATGATCTATGTCAGTCGACTATCTGGAGTGAAGAGACCAGTTGCATCTGGTCAGAGACCTCCAGACGACTGCATAAAAAAAAAGAAAATTCCCAGACCTTTCTCTGATGAAATTATCAAGTGAAAATTAGGATGTTAATTATGCAATTTCTATCCCTCCCTTAAAAGAACAAAAAATAAAACCAGTGATCTGGCGTGAGCTTGCTTTCTATTTCAAATTATTAGGAAAGATCGTGCTAAATTTGAAGGAAAAGTACGAAACACTGGAAGAGGGAGAGAAAAAATCTTTCAACAATATTTTTAAAAACCATTTTTTATAATGATTACCGAATTCATTTTTTCCTGATGAAGCTTCCCTAAAGAACAATAATAAGTTTTTTTTTACCTCCGAGCTTTAGCACATATTAATTTACAAGTGTACGATAAATACTTATCTTGTAATACAGTCAATGCAGAACTGTAAATATCTGTAATTTCTTATGCTGAAATTGTATGTAGTGTACATTACAACTTCCTCTGAACGATCTATGTCATAGTCGATTGTCTGGAGAGAAGAGAGCAGTTGCATCTGGTCAGGGACCTCCAGACGACTGCACAAAAAAAAAAAAAAAATCCCAGACATTTTCTGATAAAATTTTTCAGGGAAAATAAAGATGTTAATCATGCGATTTCTATCCCTCCCTTAAAAGAAAAAAAAATAAATAAACGTAGTGTTCTGGCGGGAGCTTGTTTTCTATTCCAAATTGTTAAGAAATTTTTTTTTGCTAAATTTCAAGCAAAATCTTCTTTCAAGATTTTTTTTTAATACCATTTTTAACATTATTATTAATTGCATGTTTATTTTATAAAGCTTCCCAAAAGAATATTAATGTTCCTTAAACCATCAGGATTCTGCATCATATTAGTTTACAAGTGCATGATAAATACATATCTTGTAATACAGTCAGTGCAAAACCTGTAATTTCTGTAATTTCTTATGCTTAAATTACATGTAGTGTAAGTAACTATTATCTCTGAATGATCTCTGTCAGTCGACTATCTGAAGAGAAGAGTTCAGTTGCATCTGGTCATGGACCTCCAGACAACTACACAAAAAAAAAAAAAAAAAAAAAAAAAACCTTTTTCTGATAAAATTTTTAAGTGAAAATAAAGATGTTTATTTAGAGATTTCTATTTATCCTTTAAAAAAAAATAATTAATTCATAAACGCAGTGTTCTGGCGGGAGCTTATTTTCTATTCCAAATTGTTAGGAAATTTTTTTTGCTAAATTTCAAGTAAAATCTTCTTTCAACAATTATTTTTTAATACCATTTTTAACATTAATAGTAATTGCATGTTTATCTTATAAAGCTTCCCAAAAGAATATTAATGTTCCTTAGACCATCAGAATTTTGCATCATATTAGTGTACAAGTGCACGATAAATACATATCTTGTAATACAGTCTGTGCAAAAGCCTGTAATGTCTGTGATTTCTTATGCTTTAATTGCATGTAGTGTAAGTAACAACTATCTCAGAATGATCTATGTCAGTCGACTACCTGGATTGAAGAGACCAGTTGCATCTGGTCAGAGACCTCCAGACGACTGCACAAAAAAAAAAGAAAGAAAAAGAAATGAAGAAAATTCCCAGACCTTTCTCTGATGATATTATTCAGTGAAAATTAAGATGTTAATTATGCAATTTCTATCCCTCCCCTTAAAAGAACAAAAAATAAAAGCAGTGTTCTGGCGGAAGCTTGGTTTCTATTTCAAATTGTTAGGAAAGATCGTGCTAAATTTCACGGAAAAGTACAACATATTGTTGGAAGAGGGAGAAAAAAAATCTTTAATATTTTTTTAAACCATTTTTATAATGATTACCGAATTCATTTTTTCCTGATGAAGCTTCCTTAAAGAGCAATAATAAGTTATTTTTACCTCCGAGCTTTAGCACATATTAATTTACAAGTGTACGATAAATACTTATCTTGTAATACAATCAATGCAGAACTGTAATATCTGTAATTTCTTATGCTCAAATTGTATGTAGTGTACATTAGAATTTCCTCTGAACGATCTATGTCATAGTCGACTATCTGGAGAGAAGAGACCAGTTGCATCTGGTCAGGGACCTCCAGACGACTGCACAAAAAAAAAAAAAAAAACCTTTTTCTGATAAAATTTTTAAGTAAAAATAAAGATGTTTATTTAGAAATTTCTATTTCTCCTTCAAAAGAAAATAATTAATTAATAAACGCAGTGTTCTGGCGGGAGCTTGTTTTCTATTCCAAATTGTTAGGAAGAATGTTTTGCTAAATTTCAAGCAAAATCTCCTTTCAACAATTATTTTTTAATATCATTTTTAACATTATTAGTAATTGCATGTTTATCTTATAAAGTTTCCCAAAAGAATATTAATGTTCTTTAAACCATCAGAATTCTGCATCATATTAGTTTACAAGCGCATGATAAATACATACCTTGTAATACAGTCAGTGCAAAAACCTGAAATGTCTGTGATTTCTTATGCTTAAATTGCATGTAGTGTAAGTAACAACTATCTCTGAATGATCTATGTCAGTCGACTATCTGGAGAGAAGAGACCAGTTGCATCTGGTCAGAGACCTCCAGACGACAGCACAAAAAAAAAAAAAAGAAAGAAAAGATTATTTCCGATAAAATATTAAGTGAAAAGAAAGATGTTAATTATGCAATTTCTGTCGCTCCTTAAAAAAAAAGTAAAACGTGGTGTTCTGGCGGGAGCTTGGTTTCTATTCCAAATCGTAAGGAAATATCATGATAGATTTCAAGCTAAAATATAAAACGTTGTTGGAAGAGGGAGGTTAAAAAAATGCTCATTCAAGATTTTTTTTTAAATATCCAACCAAATAGGATCGTAAGTCTTTACTATAGATTATCAAGTTTTTACTGTAGATGACCGCCAAGCACTATGTTTGGCGGACTAATTTGAGAAACAGTCTTAACACCTAGTTAGCACAGGCTGATCATTGGAAATAGCTGAAGGGTCTGAGATTTTTAACAGCTAATTCTGGATCACTTGAGGAAAGTTCTGTGCTCAGTGTATGGAAATTTCCACAAACAGTTTAATTTTCCGTTCTGCACTCAGTCAGTAGTAAAAAACTTGTGACAGAGGTTGGTGGTAAAGTTTAACCCCTTAACGCTCGCATAATTTTGAAGGAAATGGTCATAAAAGTGCCTATTTTTTTTATTCAAGAAAATTATATAAAACAGAGTGTATATACAATATTTGCATTCATTTTTAATTTTTAACTTACATTTTAGCTTGAAATTAAAAAATAAATAAAAAAACGGGAAAGCCAACATTCAGGGTTATTATGACTGAATGTTTGTTTTCCAACAAAGAGAGAAAATAAAAAATATGTGATTGAAACATTCAAAGAGAATTTTATTGCATTTACGCATAATTTAAATAAATACTAGTAATTTTTTCTTGTGTGATAAATTTCAAAGCATGCTATGCAAAGGCCAACATCACAATCAGGACAACAGTACAGAGTTACTATCTGTAAAAACGTTGCAAATAGACTAGTGCAGCCATCTGGTGTACATATTGAGAAATAAAATATGATTCCGGGCATAAGAAATAGATTGTTTTATTATTTTTCGCGCATTATTTTTGAACACTTCAGCCCGGAAATATCACGGGCGCGAGAAATAGAGGACGAAACTTCACCCCGTCATTTTCACGGGAGCGAGAAGGAAGGGGTTAAGGGTATGAAAGCCCAGATGTTTTTATGCATTCCCAGGTGGTTTTTTATAAAATAGACAGCATTCAGATTAAACTCTCTTGTGAAAATTTGATACTAAGTCAAGATTTGAAAAACTTCGGCAAAAAAACCAGACAAATTGGGTGGTTAGATGTAGAGGGGGTGAGGGACTTGACTTTTTGCTACCTACACGTAGAGAGCGCTGGGTCATTTTAGCACAAAGCAGGGCATATTTTAAGGGGGTTTTTTTGGGCAATTGCCCACGCAGTCAAATAACATTGCCCCCACAGTCAAATGAAATTGCCCACCTACATTTTCCTAATTTTTTCCAGCAGTTATGTGTTCCAAATTTTTTGTTTTATTTTTTCTAAACAAATGCCACATGAAAACGTGACCTCTAAACCCTTCCCACAAGCAAAAGAGTGAGACAGGACAGGTTTCTTATCGCTCGGACAATTATAGGTATTTCAACTTTGGAGGCAATAGTCCCCGGTGCCCCTGTGTCTTCTCAAAGGCGGGGCGTTACCTGTCAACATTGAAGAGATTTGAATGTCCGAGAGGGGAAAGCATTCGCACGTGATTTTCGACTATCGGCTCACAAAGCTTGTCGCTATCACGACGGATGGTGAATCAGCGAATACTGGTAGCAAGGCAGATTTATGGAAGCTACTCGAAGATGAACTAGATAAGAAATTAGCATAAGCGTAGCGTCGGGGGGGGGGGGGGGGCACGTGCCCCTCAACTTGTTGGACACTTGTTCTTTAGAACCTGAAATTTTATCTTTGAATTATTACCCACATGTATGTGGATGAAGGGGGAGGGGCAGGGAGGAATTCCGGTTCTTCGTCGAAATTTTCAGTGTTTGGAACCAAATTTTTCCCGAAATTGGGGGACGAAAATCATCAGAAAGATTAGTTCCATTTATGAGCCAAAACTGTTATCTAAAAGATTTTTTTCTTTTGCCTAAAACAGTCCTTAGAATTGCTAGTATTGTTTAATGTAAGGCCTCTGGGGATGTTTTGCCCCCTCCTCCGTCCAATTTCTGGGGGTCACATTTTATTGTGACCTCGTCCATGTGTGTGGCATTACTAAAATAATAATTTAGAGAATTATAAAAGCATAAAATCATACTATTTTGTTTGCTTCTTTTCAAGGCATATTTTTTTATTTCGATGTAACTACTAACTATGCTAAAAAATAATTTTAATTTGAAAATATTATTTTCACGAAATCTGGCTCATTGTAAGAGGGAGAGGAAAAGAAGGAGAGAGAGAGAGAGAGATGAAAAAAAGATGTATGATCCTTTTCTTTTATCTCACTGCCGTGTAATGCAATGAAAAAAAAAAAACAATTTATTCAACTATGGTATTTCTGTATAGAATTTAATTATCTTTCTTCACAAATCAAAAATTTAAATTTTTTATTTGTTCCTTTCAAGCATTTGCATTCATAATCATACCAGAAAAAAAATTAAGTGCTAAATGCATGAAAGTAACAAGAAAAGTCTTACAGTGCATAATGCAACAAAATACACCATTTATTCTTGTCTAGAAACTACTTTGCATTACGTAATTTGTGTAGAAGTAGATAATCTGAATGCATAAGTATTGTCTCAAATTGATTTATAAACTTCTTACTTAAATACTATGGCAAGTAAGAATATTTAGGCTTATATTTATAATCGTTTTCGGTACAGATTGTTTTTTTTTTTTTTTTTTTCAGAACTCATTTTCGAATCTTTTCAAGTTGTATCATTGTAATATGACAATTTTCCTAGCTGATAATTTACAAAAATGTAATACATATAATTATTTTAACTGATATATTGCTGTAAAAGCAAACAATTTAAATTTATATAATTGTTTACTATTATTTTGCTTTAATTGTGTTTTCATAATTTTAATGAGTGCGTTTTGAATGACAATTTTTTCCCCTGTGTCTCTTTTTTTTTGAGTAAGTGATATATTTCTTCATTTCTTCCCATATTGGATATCAAGCTTGGTCACTAGGGTCAAAGGTAGTGTTCCTAACCGCTAGATCACATGGGATTGTTAGTATAAAAATAACTTTATTAAAAGCCTCATTTCAGAAATTTTTCATGTATAGTATTTTTCTCTCCTCTCCCTCCTCTCTCATCCTTCAATTACTAATCGATTATCGTCAACGATTTGTCAAAACGCAAACCGATCTTATTTAGATAGAACGGTTAACTATTAAAGGGTGTTTGTTTGCCCCTTTTTTCTCATATTTTTGTCACCTCAATTACTTCATATAAGGCCTCAAAATGCTGAATTTTGTATTTATTTTTTAAAATTTCTCCCGGGGGAGAATCCCCCGGACCCCCTCTGATATTGGGAATATTCTACTCTACACTCCACTTAAAAAAGGGGTAATTGCATCATTCTTCTGATACCCATCCCACTACTAG
Source organism: Uloborus plumipes (assembly GCA_038373865.1). NCBI lineage: Eukaryota > Metazoa > Arthropoda > Arachnida > Araneae > Uloboridae > Uloborus > Uloborus plumipes. The sequence goes on along the minus strand of JAXGGA010004917.1, from coordinate 27,775 downwards.
GTAAATTCAAAAAAAAAAAAAAAGACAGCGAAGGCATCAAAAAGAGAGAAAAGGCATATGGGGGGGGGGGGAGGGGTCCGCGAAAAAGACACACTAAGTAAACAAATGGTCGGTTTTGCTACCCCAATTTTCTTAAAAATAAAAGGAGCTTGATGGGGGGACGTAACGGGGCTACGGGCCTAGTTGAATCTAATTCCGCGCTGGTTATTCAGGGAAAAAATGGATTAATGGTGTGTGCAATTCATTGGAAAAGTAAGAACGAATTTTCCTCCAACGAATAATCTAAGGGGGAAAAAGGGGGGGGGTGCAAAATCGTTTTGGAGTGTAGGCGGAGCAAACGCTCCGCCTACACTCCAAAAATTCTAGACCTGTGCCCCCCCCCCCCAAAACTTTTGGTCACGCTACGCCTATGGAAATTAGTAACAGTGTGGTGCGTTGCACACAGAAGCGATTTAGCATTAGAAAATGTAGTGTCGTCAGTCCCTGAACTCACACTATGGAGAGCAAATCTCAGCGGTATTTTAACCTATTACCGAAAATCGGCAAGACACACAAAATCGCTTGCGATTATTTTTCCAGAGTATAGAGCTTTTTCCCGCCACTTTGAAGTCCGTTTTGCTGAACATATCAGGAATGAAATTGAAGCGGTTATCAAAAATTTGCCTTATTGTCGGAAACAGTGGTAGAATATCATATCTGACTCGGAAGAGGACAAGAAAGACAAGAATATTGCAAAAGGGATGTTAAACATGTGGGAAGAGAGTTTTTTACAATTTCAACTGACTTTAGTCATGGGTGAACATTTGCCGCATATTTCAAAGCCTTCAAGAAAATTTTCAAAAAAGTAATATCATTCCTTCATACATCATCACAGTTTTGAATATTGCCACAACTAAACTGGAGTTAATGATAAATGCGCCTTATCCCGCTGGTTACGAAGCTTGCAAGAAGTCGACGACCATAAAAGAAGCTACTTCCAGTGAATGTAGGGAGAAAGGCAATTCTAATGTCACAACATTTTCAAGACATTTTAAATCCATAAGACAAGAAATTGTCCTATCATCAATAAATTTTCTGAAGGATAAAATTGATGACGAACAGGCCGAAACTTTAAAAACCGCCAAAGCCTTATGCGTTGCAGGATCAGCGGCAGAATTAATCTCCGTTGGAAAAAATTCACTTTCCAACCTGTTTCCGAATGAAGTTGCTGAATTTGCGGATTCGGTTTGTGAAAGCTGGCAGCTTATTGCTGAAATTCCCAATCTGCCAGCGAATTCGGACACTGGTTCCTGCACTTCCACTCAGTGGCGTATATAGGTTTTTATTTCGGAGGGGGCCCATACAATCAAGCTTTGCTCCCCCCCCCCAACTTTCTTTTTTTTTCGCTATTACTTACTCGAGACAGGTAGAAATTTTCAAATTGAATTAAAATATTTTAATTTTTAGAAAAGATAGAAAATTACGAAGTTTTAGATTCCCTCCAAAACTTTTTTCAAAATTGAAATTATTTTTGGTATTGATGATGTTGATGATGTCGGAGGATCAAGACTCCTTTGGGAAACTTACTGAAACTTAAATTCTAAACACGTAATTTCAGGCTATCTTTAGTGATGTTAAAGGAATTAAGAAGACTCGGGGCATCTCTCCTAAAATATTTTGACACTGAAGCACAACTCAGGATATATTTCTTCATGCGATCCGTTATAATTCCGGATTAAAAACGTCGAACTACGTGGAACCGCGTCGAACTATATTTTTGTGCTACTAGGGTGATAGAGTAAAAGAAAAGGAGTTTTTTTTTTTTTTTTCAACTGAAGCCTCATTTAAGATATCTTTGGGAAGTAAAAGTTCAAAGACCCTCCCCTGAAAGATTTTCGATATATAGATGTGCAATTTCGCGTTCTCTTTGGAGACGTTAAGAGACAAAACGTGGTTAGGGATCTCCCTCCAAAAATTTTCAAAATTGAAACCTTAAGCCATCTTTACTTTAGACCATCTTTGGTATTAATGTAAGCAAGGACTCTCTCCCGAAATGTTTCGAAATTAATGTTTAAAAAAAAAAAATTATTTAGGTTATCTTTAATACCGTCAAGAGAAGAGGCAGGATTCGGGAGCTGTGCCCCGAAATTTTGCGGCATTGAAGCTTCAAGAATGCAATTTTAAGCTCTATTTTTTGAAACTGAAGGTTCAAAATTTTACTTTTAGCAGAGATGCCCATTACCCCCAAGAGCAAAAACTTATCATCCAAGAATTCCACGAAGATCCCTCTAAAAACGAGAGCCACACGTGAAAGAAGAAAACAAAAACTTTTAAAAACGCCCCTAAAAAATAATTCAATAGCGCCGCTTACACCATGATTCTTGATAGGAACAACGGCTTTTAGGCTTTGTCTAACAACATTTAGGATAATAAAAGGATTTAGGGACTCTTCCGGAAACTTTTGGGCATAGAGACTGCGCATTCGAAATAAGCTCTCTCTTTTCTAAAAACACATTTTAGAGCTAAAGACTATAGAAAAGTAAGTTGGATATCAACTACCGTTAACTGTTTGAATTTTAAATCTCTAAAATGCCATTTGAGGCTATGTTTGACCGTAACCCGCCACTGAGAAGCACTCTATTCTTTAATTTCACCACTGGTAAAGAGATTGAAAATTACGTCCCCCTTATAGCTCGTCCGGCTTGGAACCTCTTTTCGATTTTTTTTTTTTCAGTTGAAAGCTTGGAAATTATTTGTGAACAAATAAAAACCGAAAATGATTGCACTTTATTTTAAATTTCATGCTGAGAGGTATACTTACACTTTATTTTAAATTTCTTGCTGGGGAGGAATAATTATACACTTTATTTTAAATTTATTAAGTGTAGTATTATTTTAAAGACTCTTATTTCCTGACTGACTAGAAAAAAAGAGGGAATGAGAAGAAAGAGAGAAACGTAATTTTCTGACTAATAATCTACATGTGTTGAATATTTTTCATTTAAAAATTTCTATTCAAAATGATTAGGATTTTTTCCATGCGTTTTCTAATTTAAATATCTTCATTTTCCCAAGACACGTTCTTTTTTCTCTTGAGTAAAGCGCAAGGGCTCCCTGACCCTCTTGGGTTGCACCACTGCCTGGTGCCATCTAACGAATTATTATTAGCAATAATTATTTATTTATTTCTGTATTTCAAGCTAAAAGTATGTAAATAATTTAAGAGTAAACTTAAACCGAATAATAATAACTACCTTGACTTTAAAAAAAAAAATCCGAATTTTTTTTCGGGGGGAGGGGTATAGAAGGGAAAGATCCTCTGGGAAGACCCCCTTGTTTTCACCTTTGAAAACAATGTTGATGGAAAGTGGGCTTTTTTCTTAAGGTTTTTTTTTTTTTTGAACAAACACGAGCCGAACATGTACTTTTGAAAAAATCTTTCTCGATTTCGGAGGGGGCCCGGGCCCCCTCGGCCCCCCCCCCTTAAATACGCCCTTGCTTCCACTAGATTAAAGAAAATGTTCGTCGTATCCAAAGGGCCACTCAAAAAGTTGCTTGGAACACTTATCGTGGCAACTCCCCATTCGATGCAGGTGGAGAGGGTAGTTTCAAGTTACAATATAATAAAATCGGACCATCGTGCCGGAACGAAAATTGAAACAATCAACAAAAGATTGAATATCGCTCTCAACGGCTGTGGGACAACCTATTTCAGCCCTAGGCCATCCGTCATACAATTCCTGCAACTAAAAAAAACAAAGAGAAAGAAAGCCAGAAGCTGAACTCTACAAAGAGAGGTTTTAGATGAAATCTTTTTTTGAAAAAGACAATGTCATTTGAATTTGGATGTATTCAAATCAAAATGAATCTCTGTATTATATTAAATGAAATTTAAATAGTTCAAAAAGTCAGAGTTTACGTTCTTTATGCTCTTTTTCTATCGAACAAAACTACCATTAGCAATAATTTCCGTTGTTCCAATTTTCGCACCCCAACTCTGTTTTCACGATTACTAAACTAGCATAAACTGCCCATTTACAACCCCCCCCCCACCCCCCTCCATTCCTCCGAGGAAGTTAGAGTTGCCCACGCAGTCAAATTTCCTTAAAATATGCCCTGGCACAAAGGAAAAGTATGTAAAGCAGTGGTTCTCAACCTTTTTACAGCTACCGCCCCCTTTAGGGCTGAAATTTTCTTCAGCGCCCCCTTTGCGGACGGACGTAAAAGTGCAAAAAGAAAGGGGGGGGGGGTAGTTTTCTTGACAGATTTAACTCCATAATTTTCCCAAACAGACAGTTGAAAAATGACTATACAGTAAAAATACTTATGCTTTTTTCTTCTTCTTTGGGATAATTTTTAGAAAAAGCGGGCATTTTCCACCTCTGAAAAGCTGTGTCACCAACAACCAAGGGCCTAGAATTGTCCAATTAATGAGTGAACCCTTTTAAGGTAAATAAGAACAGAACGGTTTGAAATAAAAATGTACCGTTTTCAACATTTTGTTTGAAAACCAATATATTTTGAAAAATACACTACGTTCAAACAGTTCCTGAACAGTCCGATCCCAAGCAGTCTTACTTTTATTTACTTGCAACTAAGCAATACGCATCCCCTATTTATTACGTACGGATATAGGATTTTGCCGCTGAATGGCAATAACAAAGCCGTTCCTTCTATTTTTCCCATCAGAGACAAAGACTTAAAAATTATCACCTGTAAATGTCTCCTTCAAAAATCAAGTTTTAATTTTTAAAAAAACTGGTATAAGTTGAATTTACAAATCACGAGATAAGTTCAATTCAGAGAAATTCTTTTTGATTAATTTATTGCTTTGAAGGTTAGATTAGATAACAAAAGTTATAACTGTGCCTTTGACGATATCACAGTAAACACGGTGGTGAGGTGTCAGAAGTTTCTCCTGAAATTTATTTTGAATACGAAGTCTTAAAAATACGGTTTCTTTAAATTTAGGTTTCGTGGTGTTAAGATTTAAGTTCAAATTCGCCCCCGGTGAAACGTTTAAAATTGACGTAATTTTAGACAATTTTTGGTAACATTAACTAAGGAGAAAGAGGTCTCTTATAAAGATTTTTCATAATTGAAGTTATTTAATGGCTAAGTTTAGTAATTTTAGGGAGTCAGAGCTCCTTCAACGTTCTCCAAAATTGAAATATATAAAAAAAAAAAAAAAAACGCAAAATTTAAGCTATTTTTGTTGATGAAGAGGGAATGGTTAAGGTTCGGGATTTTTCTCCAGATATTTTTTTCACATTGTACCGTGAAAAGTTCTATTGTTACCTGCTTTTGATATTGTTAGGGGGGATGCTTTAACGACATAAAAAGTCGGTCAAGTTAGGTGGCTTTCAAATTAAAGTGCTATTGGCAAATTTTAGGCTCTCCTTCATGACGTTAGGAGAAAGATCAGGGTTCGGGAGACATCCGCAGAAAACAACTTTTTAAGTTATTTTTTGGTGATACAAGAGATGATGGTTTCCTGCCGCCCTCGCATAAAACATGTCCTCACAAGCACATTTGAAAATATACCCACCGCCCCCTTACCGCCCAAAATCTATCCACCGCCCCCCTGCCGCCCAAAATACGTTCACCGCCCCTTACCATCTTCCCACCGCCCACCGGGGGGCGGTATCGCCCCCGTTGAGAACCACTGATGTAAAGCATTAAAATGAATGTTTAATAGTATATCGTTATAGCTTTATGTCAGATTACGAATTTTTGAAACAATTTAACTTTTGCCGAAGAAAAAAGGTATTTTCAGTCTTTCTACATGAATTCAAATGTTCGGCAATGGCCCTCCAAATTTTCCGAGGTATTTCGGTTACTACAAAAAAGTCTTTTAATCCTATTCCAAATAAAATTATTTTTGAAAAAAATATACGGATTTAAAAATTACAATGTTTTCTGCTCTGTTTTCTCAATTTGAATGCTCTTAGATTTTTTAAAATTCTTTTTCCCGTTCTTAGGAGGCCAATGGGCAAGTTTTCCGCACTATTAGAAATTTATTACATAAATAAATTGATTTTCAACCCATCCTACCGCACAGGTACACTATAAAAAAAATGTGTTTAAAATATAATACAGCTAATTTTATAGTAATTGAACGGTAATAAACTGAAATTGCTAATTTTACAGCAGGAAACTAAAATTGCCAGTTTATAGTAACAAACTAAAATTACTATTTGCTAAAGTTTATTACTGTGCAGTTTACAGTTTCAAACTGGAACCTCTGCTGCCAGTATTATACTGTTTTTACAGTGTAATGCAGCTAATTTTATGGTAATAAACAGCAAAATTGCTAATTTTACAGTGTTGAACTGTAAAATGTCTAGTTTTACAGTAATAATTTGTAAAATAGCTATTTTTTAGGAGCTTTTACAGTTTTAATCTGAAACCTCTGCTTTCAGTAATCTACTGTAAAAACAACTGTATATTTTTTGCAGTGTATAAATTAGGGATGCACCGATAAGCAAATTGGCCGAATACCGATTAATCGGCTGTTGATAATCGGCCGATTAATGCTAAAGATGCTCATTTTGAATGCTATCAATTTCACCATCACTTTTTTTCTGACTTTCACAATTCCGATAAACTTTTATTTCTGACAGAAATTTTTTTTTTCCTTTTCCTAATTTTGCCAAAACAATTAAACTTTTAACTAATTTTCATATCTATATATATAAAGATGACGGTGTTCGTTTGTCGTTTGTACGTTTGTAACCGCTGGCCAGAAGCCCCCACAGCACCTACAGACCTGAAACTTGGCTCAAAAATTCGAACGTACCCCGCCCTCGTGCACCTCGAAGCCCAAATTTTTAATTTCGAATTATTTATTTTTAAATTAATTAATTAGTCTCATTTTTGGTGTATCCGCCATAATTGAGGGGGGAAAACCTTCCCCCACCCCAAAACATTATATATCGTTGGAAAGGGGTTTTTTTTCTGAAAAAGAAAAGTTTTAGCACGTTTCTGTCCGTTAATTAGGACAGGAGATATTAATTAATCAAATTTAGTCAATTTTCAAGGCCTAACTCTACGCAGAACTGAAACACTAGAGCCATTTTCCTGATCAGCTGCTCTTTTGTCCCTGAAGTTACTTTGTGGTTTAAATTTGCGTATAGATTTAAGCCTTGAAAATTTATTCAATTTGATTAATTAATATCTCCTGTTACTTACTTAACTTTCTGTCTCTTATATTTATTTGGCGAATTGATTTAAACTTTAACATGACTTTAAGTGGAATTTAAAAGGTTGTGGAGCGCATTTGAACTAAAGGATATAATATTTTTTCTTCAGAGGAGGTTAAAGTGAATTTAAATTTATTAAGTTGACTTCCTCAAAATTCGGGGTTCCCGAAAATGTCACAATGGAACTATCATTGTTAAAAATTTAGGGATGGCTTATCAGTTCCTCTTCGCATTTGGCGTCGTAAAGTTTGGCGACAATCAGGAAATTTACCAAACCTCCCATCCAGTGAAACACTACTTTCTCCAACTCAAAGAAAAATAAAACGGTCTGGGAAGGAACAGTAGCTGTTTGCAATTTAAAGCGTATTTTATTGCATGTTTAAAACATATATTTAATGCCGCCATCACTAAATTTTTAATAATAATAGTTCCATTCTGACATTTTCTGTAACACCGCTATTCAGTTAACCGGGAAATTTTCCAAACTTCCCGGCCAGCGAAATCTTGATTATTTGAGAGTCACTGTTAGATTGTAATCACTTCAAAGAGATGGTACGAAAGACATTATATTTCTTTCTTTTAATGTTCACATTAAAATCGTGGAAGAATGGTTGTAGCTGATCTACCTGATACAATCGGTTCCCTATGTTAATAAATGTAGATTTGGCGACCAATTTTACATTGAAATTACGGTTAAATCGGTGAATTATATTAAATTTCAAGGGCAATATTGCTGTGTTCGTTGAGAGTTTTCGAAAATCTTGGCTCTACAGTTGTGTCAAAAGTTCCATTGAAACGTAAAAATTTCGCTAAAAATAAATAAGTTCCTCACACACACACGAAAAGAAGAAAAAAGTCTTTAAAACTAAAATAATCCTCGCATTGAACACTACAAACTGAAATGGCATTAAAAGTGTCATCAATATATTTTAAAAGGTCGTGGTGCACATTTGAATTAAAGAATATAATAATTTTACTTAAGAGGGTGGAGTGAATTTAAATTTATTCAGTTGACTTTCTTTACTTTTTTGCACGGGCATCGCCGTGCGGGTACTGCTAGTTATCTATATATATAAAGATGACGGTGTTCGTTTGTCGTTTGTACGTTTGTAACCGCTGGCCAGAAGCCCCCACAGCACCTACAGACCTGAAACTTGGCTCAAAAATTCGAACGTACCCCGCCCTCGTGCACCTCGAAGCCCAAATTTTTAATTTCGAATAAGTTATTTTTAAATTAATTAATTAGTCTCATTTTTGGTGTATCCGCCATAATTGAGGGGGGAAAACCTTCCCCCACCCCAAAACATTATATATCGTTGGAAAGGGTTTTTTTTTCTGAAAAAGAAAAGTTTTAGCACGTTTCTGTCCGTTAATTAGGACAGGAGATATTAATTAATCAAATTTAGTCAATTTTCAAGGCCTAACTCTACGCAGAACTGAAACACTAGATCCATTTTCCTGATCAGCTGCTCTTTTGTCCCTGAAGTTACTTTGTGGTTTAAATTTGCGTATAGATTTAAGCCTTGAAAATTTATTCAATTTGATTAATTAATATCTCCTGTTACTTACTTAACTTTCTGTCTCTTATATTTATTTGGCGAATTGATTTAAACTTTAACATGACTTTAAGTGGAATTTAAAAGGTTGTGGAGCGCATTTGAACTAAAGGATATATTTTTTCTTCAGAGGAGGTTAAAGTGAATTTAAATTTATTAAGTTGACTTCCTCAAAATTCGGGGTTCCCGAAAATGTCACAATGGAACTATCATTGTTAAAAATTTAGGGATGTCTATTCAGTTCCTCTTCGCATTTGGCGTCGTAAAGTTTGGCGACAATCAGGAAATTTACCAAACCTCCCAGCCAGTGAAACACTACTTTCTCCAACTCAAAGAAAAATAAAACGGTCTGGGAAGGAGCAGTAGTTGTTTGCAGTTTAAAGCGTATTTTATTGCATGTTTAAAACATGTATTTAATGCCGCCATCACTAAATTTTTAATAATAATAGTTCCATTCTGACATTTTCTGTAACACCGCTGTTCAGTTAACCGGGAAATTTTCCAAACTTCCCGGCCAGCGAAATCTTGATTATTTGAGGGTCACTGTTAGATTGTAATCACTTCAAAGAGATGGTACGAAAGACATTATATTTCTTTCCTTTTAATGTTCACATTAAAATCATGGAAGAATGGTTGTGGCTGATCTACCTGATACAATCGGTTCCCTATGTTAATAAATTTAGATTTGGCGACCAATTTTACATTGAAATTACGGTTAAATCGGTGAATTATATTAAATTTCAAGGGCAATATTGCTGTGTTCGTTGAGAGTTTTCGAAAATCTTGGCTCTACAGTTGTGTCAAAAGTTCCATTGAAACGTAAAAATTTCGCTAAAAATAAATAAGTTCCTCACACACACACGAAAAGAAGAAAAAAGTCTTTAAAACTAAAATAATCCTCGCATTGAACACTACAAACTGAAATGGCATTAAAAGTGTCATCAATATATTTTAAAAGGTCGTGGTGCACATTTGAATTAAAGAATATAATAATTTTACTTAAGAGGGTGGAGTGAATTTAAATTTATTCAGTTGACTTTCTTTACTTTTTTGCACGGGCATCGCCGTGCGGGTACTGCTAGTCTATATATATAAAGATGACGGTGTTCGTTTGTCTGTTTGTACGTTTGTAACCGCTGGCCAGAAGCCCCCGCAGCACCCACAGACCTGAAACTTGGCCCAAAAATTCGAACGTATCCCCGTGTAATGCACCTCGAAAGCCAAATTTTTAATTTCGAATTAGTTATTTTTAAATTAATTAATTAGTCTCATTTTTGGTGTATCCGCCATAATTGAGGGAGGAAAACCTTCCTCCACCCCATAACATTATATATCGCTGGAAAGGGTTTTTTTTCCTGAAAAAGAAAAGTTTTAGCACGTTTCTGTCCGTTAATTAGGGCAGGAGATATTAATTAATCAAATTTAGTCAATTTTCAAGGCATAACTCTACACAAAAAGGAAATACTAGATCCATTTTCCGTACAAGCTGCTCTTTCTTCCGTGGTTTAAATTTACGTATAGAGTTAAGCCTTGAAAATTTACTGAATTTGAGTATATCTCCTGTCTTTTTGATTTATTTGGCGAATTGTTTTAAACTTTAAAAGGACTTTTAGTGCAGTTTAAAAGGTTGTGGATAAAACGGTAAGACTAGAATTTTCTATGCGATATTTTAAAAAAACTCAATGCGGAACTACTTTGATATCCCCCCCCAATCGGAATTTGGCGACTTTATAGTGTCGCCAGAAAAATATCTGTTTTTGTGCACAAATTTGTTGCTACAAGCTTTGAAGAGCCAATAGACCTCCAGACATTGCAGCAAAAACTAAAGCTTGCATTTACAGCTTTTAAAATACTATGAGATTTATAGCTGCGATGCCTAATTAGTGAATTTGAGGTGAAATGGATATGTCTTAAAATTAAGTTTTGCTGTGGCAATATCTTCAAATTTCAGAAAATTATAGTATTGGCCTATGATGAGAACATTATGATAACTCTAAGGTAAATCCTACTTAGGTCGGCTTTGGCGATTATTTTCAGACTGTACTTAAGGTTGCAATATTTAGCTAAATCGCCAATAATCTCATCCAATGATAATTTGAGTTGCAGATTGAATAATTTATCGCGGACTTAAACTAGGATTATACCTCTAAATGTTTAGCAACAAAAAATCAGATGAAGAATTTAATGTATTAAATAAGCTCATGTCTCTAAAAGACTTCCAAAATATTTTTGGAGGCGAAGTGGACAAGAATTTATCGCCGGACCTTAAACTAGGATTCATCCGATAAAAGCACCGAAATATCAGAAGGAAGTTTCAAATAACACATGACCGTTATACAAAGTTTGGCGCTTTTTTTTCCAGAATGATTTTTCTAAAAACTACTCTACCAATACTGAAATACTGACTGCAATTATAACAACAAATGCAAATCTGACTAATGAAGATAATGTGACAGCAGCAACAGTTGTGATAACTCCTCTGAAAACTCCTATAAATTTGTATACGCCATCTACTTCGGTTAATCTGTGCTTTGGGTCCCTTTTCTCGCCAAACACGGATTTCGGTTTTGTCGCCATAGAAACGCCATTTCTGCGTAATGTCTCTCGGAGCTTTCAACTACGCGAGACAACAAGGAAAAACGCGCCAGTTGGCGATTTTTTGAAAATGCGCCAAGCAGGGACCCAAAGCGCATTTTCACCTCTACTTCAAACAAAACAACTCATTGTAGCAAATTTATCGATGATTACCAACGAAATGCGCCAAAAAGTAGGAGAAAATTTCTTAATAGGATAGACAATTGAACATATTTCTTTATCGAATTGCAAGAAAATTTATGATTTTGAAGCTTATCCCGCGGGCTATTGACGAAAATTAGACCCACCCTCTAAAAAGTGTCGGTTCGTTTTTTATTCGAACTTCAATTTTTGGGCACAAAATTGACTCTATCTAGCGAAATAATTGTCGTATCGTCTCCATTTTGATTTCATTCGAAAGATTAAAAAAAATGCGTTCTTTAGAACGTTTCTCCGCTAGCGCCGCGTAACGAGAATCTCGAAAATCCACGTTTAAGCGACTTATAAGCGATTGAAGTTTGAAAAAGTTAAATTTTTTGCTCAACTGTTAAAATCGTTATACCATTGTTGTTCAAATCAATTTTAAATGCGACATTTCAAGCCAAGGCTTAGCTCGGTAAACCTTAATTGTAACTTTTATTGTTTCAAAATACTATGGTAGTTTTGCGATAACGTTAGTATTTAGTTTAGTAGTAGCCTTGGGTATTTGATTTTAATATAGGGTATCACTTTTGTAGTAGTTGTAAAAGTGAACGTGTCTTTGATCTCTTTGAAAAGTTGTCAGAACGACGGCAGTAGATGGCGATGTTGTGCAAATGAAGCCAATAAAAATTGTCGTATTAAATTTTAAGTTTAGAGTTTTTTTTTTTTTTTTTTTTTTTGCGGAATTCCGCACGGGTCACCTAGTTCTTTATAATTTCTGAGAGTTACAGAGCAGCTATTGAAAACAATGAACAAAAAAAGTGAAAAATAAAGAAAAGAAAAGAAAACGGAATGGACAAGCAGCTGTACAGAAAGGAAATGCTTTAAAGAAGACTAAAACAAATAAAGAGAAGTCAAAAAATAGAAAAGGGAAAGATGGAGAAAGATATTGAATGCTATAATGTTATAATATATTTAATGAATGGAAAATAGATTCTATTAACGATATAATACCTTCATACAATGGTATACTATATTCATGTAAAGGAATAAGATTTTCATATGTATATGAATAATCCAGTATAACATTGAATGTTTACATGGCCAATAACTGTATGGTTTCATAGCCAATAACTATGATAAGATGGCCAATTACTATCAATTTGACATTTTTGTTTTTGCGTTGACTTTTTTCTAATAATATATCTGAAAAAGTGTTTTCAGACAGTATGAGTAGTAAAATGCATTAATATAGTATCATATGAAGTATTTCTTATTAATGCAGAAATATTTCATTTATTTTTTATTCAAGCATACAAATACGTTGTCGCTAAAGTGACCAATTACTATACCGCTTCAACTATAATAATTTTACTTCAGAGGGTTGGAGTGAATTTAAATTTATTCAGTAGCAGACTTCCTTCCCATTTAAATGCACGGGCATCGCCGTGCGGGTACTGCTAGTTGTTAATAAAATTAAGTTACCACAAAAAATTATTAGCAATTATGTTAACAAGACATAAATATGTCATTTATAAAAAGGAGAGCACTCTAATTTAAGAGTACTTTTCATTAAAATTTTATTTTCAATTATTAACAGCCATTTGATTTAAGACTTCTAGTCTTAAATCAAATTACAACATTTAAATAAACTGTGAGGATATTTTTCAATATTTCATTCTTTTGAATTATGTGTTTTATCTCCATATATTATTTCTCTAAGCCGAATCCTATACCCGGTCGAAACTCGCTCATTTCTTTATCGAATTGCAAGAAAATTTATGATTTTGAAGCTTATCCCGCGGGCTATTGACGAAAATTAGACCCACCCTCTAAAAAGTGTCGGTTCGTTTTTTATTCGAACTTCAATTTTTGGGCACAAAATTGACTCTATCTAGCGAAATAATTGTCGTATCGTCTCCATTTTGATTTCATTCGAAAGATTAAAAAAAATGCGTTCTTTAGAACGTTTCTCCGCTAGCGCCGCGTAACGAGAATCTCGAAAATCCACGTTTAAGCGACTTATAAGCGATTGAAGTTTGAAAAAGTTAAATTTTTTGCTCAACTGTCAAAATCGTTACATTGTTGATCAAATCAATTTTAAATGCGACATTTCAAGCCAAGGCTTATCTCGGTAAACCTTAATTGTAACTTTTATTGTTTCGCAAAACTACTATGGTAGTTTTGCGAAAACGTTAGTATTTAGTTTAGTAGTAGCCTTGGGTATTTGATTTTAATATAGGGTATCACTTTTGTAGCAGTTGTAAAAGTGAACGTGTCTTTGATCTCTTTGAAAAGTTGTCAGAACGACGGCAGTAGATGGCGATGTTGTGCAAATGAAGCCAATAAAAATTGTCGTATTAAATTTTAAGTTTAGAGTTTTTTTTTTTTTTTTTTGCGGAATTCCGCACGGGTCACCTAGTTTTACTTATTTATTTTTCTACTTATTAGACTTTCCTACCATATGTTAGTCTTATATTATACTCGGTTACTTTAAAATAGGCGTATCAATTTTAGAAATTTTGCATAGTCTCCATGGAAAACGGCACGAAAGACAACAGTTTCACTCTTTTTTTACCCGACTACGGCAAAGCCTAAAGGAAGGGTTATGTTTTTACCCGACTACGGCAAAGCCTAAAGGAAGGGTTATGTTTTTATCAGTCTGGCTATGTTTGTGGTTAAGGATGTTCCACCGTAGCTCCTAAACTATTCATTCGATTTTGATGAATGAGGTGCCAATCGATTCGTTTTCGAGTCTCGAGTGTCATAGGCTACTTTTTACTAGAATTTAACAAGAGGAAAGATCGATTATTCCTAGACAAGCACCGATTTTAACCGATATTTTCGTAGCTAAGTGTGTTTTAGTTCAAACAAAAGTCGCAATCAACAATGAATTTCAGTTTAAGGCAGACCTAGATTTTAGCATGAAATTAGTTAAAAGGGTCAAGTTTACGTCGCATTAAGTAGGGTAAGGACATTGGAGGGTTTATTTATAAGCGATCTGGACCCACGGAAACTTTTAAGCAACCCTCATGATTCAGCGTCTTTGATGGAATTAGAAGGACTGAGAAGTTTTGACACTGCTCAATAAAAATTACCCAAATAACTTTTTATACTTTTTTGTTATGTACATTTAATTTTGTAATGTATATATTCATTTGCTAATATACAGTGGAGTAAAATAAAAAAGTTTTAAAAACCTGTAACCCGACTACAAAAAAGCTCTTAAAAGTAAGAAATAATAACAAGTTTAAAAAAACTATAACCCGACTACAAAAAAAAAAATCTGGTATGGACCCCACACTACTTCCTTTTACGTGTAAATTTCTTAGTAGTTGCCTTAAGTGTTAAAAAAAGTGCTTGGAGTGAGCAAGGTAACAATTCAAATATTTACTCCCCTAATCTGCCACGAAACAATGCAAAAAATATTTTGCAATGGTTAATTTTCTAAATATTGCTGATTTTAATATCATTCAGTGAATTTTTCGCAAAATATCGCCAATAGCGCCAAGTTGAACCCAAATTCGAAAAATATTTTTTTCGCCAAATTTGTCGCCAACTTGGCGATATGTCGCCAAGTTGGAGTCAAACGGCGACCAAAAGCTTGGCGACATATCGCCAAGTGGTCGCGCCAATTCATATCACTTGAGTCTGCATTGAAATTAACACTGATTTACCACAAAAAAGGGGTAAAACACCCCCTTGGGAACATTCAAATGCAACCACAAGGGGAGGTGCACAACTAGACCATCCTCAGAGCCTACATACCAAGCTAGAAGCTTCTACGGCATATAGTTTTTGAGTTAAGCGACCCACACGCGCACACACGTACATACAGACGTCACGAGAAAACTCGTCGTAATTAACTCGGGGGGTGGTTGAAAAAATTTTTTCGGCTGCTTATCTGTTGCTAGGTACATATACACGTGCTGACAGGTCAAAAAAACTAAGGAATTTTAATTCGGGGGTGAGCAAAATCAAAATTTAGACTCAAATTTGAGTGATTTTTTTTTCGCGATCACAATACTTCCTTTACTACGTAAAAGGAAGTAAAAAAAGCACTGAAAGGTAAGAAACAAGGTAGGTGCTATTTAATATCATCGTCTTATTAAATAAAACAAGACGTTTGATATCTTAGCTATACCTGTTTATTAACCGACTTCAACAAAGGAGGAGGTTATACAATTCGTCGGAGAAATTTTTTTTTTCGGTATGTTCCAAGATTACTCGAAGACGCCTGGACCGATTTCAAAAATTCTTTTTTTGTTAGAAAGGTCTTTCTTTCCGATTGGTCCCATCCTCTCGTGGTCCGGGTTCGATAACGGGAACCTGCAGAAATCTTTCGAAAAAGAAATTGGGATCACAATAATCGTAATAATGACCATTTTGAACGCCAGGCTTCTCTGAATTGCATAATGAAACTCCTTTCTATGGTCTTTTTGAAAATTTTAAACCGAGTATCTTTCTATGTCCTGCTTTTTTCTCCTGAACTCCAACGAACTGAAAGTCGTACCAGGTACTGATTGATTCGTAATATTTCAGGTTTTGTTAGTCTTAATTTACATAAGGTTTGATAAAGGAATTCTGAAGAAAATGAGGAAAATCTCCAAATTTTTGCTCAAATTTAAAGCGATTTGTCCTAAATGATTAAATATGAAATCCATTGTTACAGAACGTGATTAATATGAAACAGTTATTATAATGATCATGAAAATTGTGAATGAAGGCTTAACTGAATCAAACATAAAACTCATTAGCGGGCCACCTATGTAATACGTCGTGAAATTTTATGAACTGCGAGAATCTAGTGTTGTTTTGAAACATAAATTAGTTGAAAAGCCGTTAATATTTAGCCTTTAATTAAACTAGTACACAAATAAATACCAGAGAATAACAAGGATTATTTTTTAGTGTCAATCGTTTAAAATTTTAGACGCGTTGATACTTTCTTTTTTTTTCTTACATAGTTTATTTTATGAAGCATTTACTTAAGAAAATTAGGTAAAGTTTTGCAATGGAAACATTACCTTATTTCATATGTACATTTACACTAAAAAGATTAAAATAAAAATATTTTTGAAAAAAAAATTGAACCGACTTCGGAACTTCACTCAGAAAATGCTCTAAAAAGTAAAAAATAATTTTATTCTTTGAACTCCATCGATGCTACATTTAAACATAAGTTTTGAAGTCGGCGCAAAAACTATAGGTTAAATGATGTTTACTATATTTTGCCAACATTTTCAGAGAAATCATTTAAAATTGAGAGCTGAATATTAGTATATGTATTTTTCAATGAATGCGAATAAAGAACCTGGATTCATTTAAATTTATATTTATAGTTTCGAATGATTCTATTTGGCTTTTTTTGCGCCGACTTCAAAACTTATGTTTAAATGTAGCATCGATGGAGTTCAAAGAATAAAATTATTTTTTACTTTTTAGAGCATTTTCTGAGTGAAGTTCCGAAGTCGGTTCAATTTTTTTTTCAAAAATATTTTTATTTACTTCCACGACTTGAACCCTCTGCAAGTTCCACATTAACAACGTAATTCAATTCAAATGCTGTAGTCGTGCGTTGTCAACTACAGAAAGCAAGCATTTAAACTTGATACACAAGCAAACATATTAGTTTGATCTATATATATAAGAATAGTAAATTAGGTCATAATGTTATTCTATCAAATTGTTTTTCTGCAGTTGACAACGCACGACTACAGCATTTGAATTGAATTACGTTGTTAATGTGGAACTTGCAGAGGGTTCAAGTCGTAGAACTAAATAAACAGGTATAGCTAAGATATCAAACGTCTTGTTTTATTTAATAAGACGATGATATTAAATAGCACCTACCTTGTTTCTTACCTTTCAGTGCTTTTTTTTTTTGTAAAGGGTGTTTTTTTTAGAGGTATAGAACTTTAAGTTGGCA
Organism: Uloborus plumipes; assembly: GCA_038373865.1. NCBI lineage: Eukaryota > Metazoa > Arthropoda > Arachnida > Araneae > Uloboridae > Uloborus > Uloborus plumipes. The sequence goes on along the minus strand of JAXGGA010004917.1, from coordinate 10,394 downwards.
AAACTTTTTTAACTGGCGGCCATTTTGTCAGCTGTCAAGTGATTTATGTTTAATTTGGTTTGGCATTTCAACATGAAGCCACACGATCACCCAGCAAGACGTGAATTCGGAGAATGGGCCCAAAACAAGATTGCCGTTGATCCCGATTTTCATAAGCGAATTTTGTTTAGCGATGAAGCTCACTTTTGGTTGAATGGATACGTCAATAAACAAAACTGCCGTATTTGGAGTGATGATAATCTTCAAGTGTATGTTGGGACACCGTTACATCCAGAAAAACTATACTGTTTGGTGTGCTTTATGGGCTGGTGGAATAATTGGTCCGTACTTCTTTAAAAACGATGTTGGCCAGAACGTTACAGTCAATGGGGACTGCTATAGAGCCATGATTACTGACTTTTTCGTTCATCAGTTGAACAATTATGATGTACAGGAGCTGTGGTTTCAACAAGATGGCGCAACATGTCGCACAGCTCGTGGCACAATTGATTTATTGAAGGATACGTTCGGTAACTGCATAGTTTCACGTTTTGGGACCGTGAATCGGCCTCCAAGATCGTGCGATTTAACGACACTTGCCTATTTTCTGAGGGGATATGTGATGTCGCTAGTCTACGCCGATAAGCCCACAACGATTGAGCACTTGGAGGACAACATTCGCCGCGTTATTGCCGATATACGACCACAAATGTTGGGAAAAGTAATCGAAAATTGGACCTCCAGATTAGACTACGTCCAAGCAAGTCGTGGCCGTCATATGGCAAAAGTCATATTTAAATTATAGTGCCAGAAGATTATCTTTCGAATAAAATAAATTTCATGTCAATTTAAAAAAATCATCTGTGTTTTATTCCATTTCAAAGTTCTATACCTCTAAAAAAAACACCCTTTAGTCGGGTTATAGTTTTTTTAAACTTGTTATTATTATCAGTCTGGCTATGTTTGTGGTTAAGGATGTTCCACCGTAGCTCCTAAACTATTCATTCGATTTTGATGAATGAGGTGCCAATCGATTTGTTTTCGAGACTCGAGTGTCATAGGATACTTTTTACTAGAATTTAACAAGAGGAAAAATCGATTATTCCTAGACAAGTACCGATTTTTACCGATATTTTCGTAGCTAAGTGTGTTTCAGTTCAAACAAAAGTCGCAATCAACAATGAATTTCCAGCTTAAGGCTGATCTAGATTTTAGCATGAAATTAGTTAAAAGCATTTGAATGAGACAGTAATTGACGTTGGAAGACGAATTTTTGCAAAGGGCCAAGTTTACGGCGTATTAAGTAGGGTAAGGACATTGGAGGGTTTATTTATAAGCGATCTGGACCCACGGAAACTTTTAAGCAACCCTCATGATTCAGAGTCTTTGATGGAATTGGAAAGGCTGAGAAATTTTGACACTGCTCAATAAAAAATACCCAAATAACTTTTCATACTTTTTTGTTATGTACATTTAATTTTGTGATGTATATTCATTTGCTAATATACAGTGGAGTAAAATAAAATAGTTTTTTAACCTGTAACCCGAATACAAAATATCTGGTATGGGTCCCACACTACTTCCTTTTACGTGTAAATTTCTTTGTAGATGCCTTAGTGTTAAAATAGTGCTAGGAGTGAGCAAGATAGCAATTCGAACATTTACACCCCTAGTTTGCCACGAAACAATGCAAAAAAATGTTTTACAATGATTAATTTTCTAAATATCGCCGATTTTAACATCATTCAGTGGATTTTTCGCAAAATATCGCCAATAGCGCCAAATTGAACCCAAATTCAAAAAATATTTTTTTCGCCAAATTTGTCGCCAACTTGGCGATATGTCGCCAAGTTGGCGTCAAACACTTGGCGACCAAAAGCTTGGCGATATATCGCCAAGTGGTCGTGCCAATTCATCAGCATTGAAATTAACACTGATTTACCCCAAAAAAGGGGTAAAACACCCCTTGGGAGCATTCGAATGCAACCACAAGGGGAGGTGCACAACTAGACCCCCCTCAGAGCCTACATACCAAACTAGAAGCTTCTACGGCATATAGTTTTTGAGTTATGCGACACACATACATGCGCACATACGTACGAACATACAGACGTCACGAGAAAACTCGTCGTAATTAACTCGGGGGTGGTTGAAAAGATTTTTCGGCTGGTTATATGTTGGTAGGTACATATGCACGTGCTGACAGGTCGAAAAAACGACTCAACATTCATTCAGGGGTGAGCAAAATCAAAATTTAGACCCAAATTTGAGGAAATTTTTTTTCGCGATCACAATACTTCCTTTACTACGTAAAAGAAGTAAAAAGCTCTAAAAAGTAAGAAATAATAACAAGTTTAAAAAACTATAACCCGACTACAAAAAAAAAAAAAAAGCACTGAAAGGTAAGAAACAAGGTAGGTGCTATTTAATATCATCGTCTTATTAAATAAAACAAGACGTTTGATATCTTAGCTATACCTGTTTATTTAGTTCTACGACTTGAACCCTCTGCAAGTTCCACATTAACAACATAATTCAATTCAAATGCTGTAGTCGTGCGTTGTCAACTACAGAAAAACAATTTGATAGAATAACATTATAACCTAATTTACCATTCTTGTATATATATATATAGATCAAACTAATATGTTTGCTTGTGTATCAAGTTTAAATGCTTGCTTTCTGTAGTTGACAACGCACGACTACAGCATTTGAATTGAATTATGTTGTTAATGTGGAACTTGCAGAGGGTTCAAGTCGTAGAACTAAATAAACAGGTATAGCTAAGATATCAAACGTCTTGTTTTATTTAATAAGACGATGATATTAAATAGCACCTACCTTGTTTCTTACCTTTCAGTGCTTTTTTTTTTTTTTTTTGTAGTCGGGTTATAGTTTTTTAAACTTGTTATTATTATACACTGCTGTTGAGACATTTCATTTATTTTATGTTTATCGATTTTGGCTTACGCTTTTATTCATGTCCTCGTATCTCAGTTATTTTTAAACGTTTTCTAACAAATCTAGTGCTAAATAGTTTGTTTTAGCAAGAGCTGCCATCATGAGGATCCGTTATATAAATACTTCAAAAAGTGTCATATTAACGTTGATTGAATAATAGTTTACGCACAAAACAATTTCAATCGTTTGCATTTAACCATTGTGACTAAAGCTGAGTGAGAGCTAAGTCCATAGCGCCGTAACTATTTCAACCATCAGGGAAAATTTTACTTCCGCCGCCTCTTCTGGTTACACAGGGTATAGCAGAAAATTATTTGTTTATTGTAAATAAATTTATTCATCGCACTTTCTTGTTTATAGCATGCATGAAATGGTTTTATTTAAAATATTTTTTTATATCGGCTGATCAGTAAGTTTGACTGATTATAAATAAAATGAACTATTCATGTTTCCGCATTCCAATTTAAAAGTTCAGGAGTTGAATAAATCCTCATAGGTGTCATATGAATATCAGCTGCGAGGGGTATCTTTGAATATCCCATTCCCGTTTTACGCATCAGTAGTAAGAACACATCAGTTCATGAACGATTTGTTTTGTTTTTACTCTGTACACTTTCATACATGTTATAGTAAAGTTCGAAGAAAATTACATTTGTTTTCTCTTATAAGATTTTTCATCGTAGTTTCTTGGTGGAAGAATACTTTGAAAAAAAAAATAAATAATTTTTCCGCCGATTAATCGGCGCAATTTCGCCGATTATTAATAATCGGCAAAGAGGCCGATTAATCGGTGCATCCCTAGTATATATATTTTGAAAATGACTCACCTGTGCGTAGGCGAGAAAGAACATCCTGAAGTCTCGTAAGTCTAATCCTGGTAGGATGTCATCCGGGCTACTGGACACCATGGGTTTGGCACTCTGGAAGAAGAATGAATATAAATAGACATTTAAAATCTTCTATTTTCGAACTTTATTCGTAAAGTAATATTATAATGCTACATCTCTTAGTTTTCTGCCGCTAAAAATGTCAAAGTTCAAAAAAAAAAAAAAAAAAAAAACTAAGAGGTAGACATTATCAAGGTCATAGTTTAATTAAACAGAGCCACAATATGCTCTTGCTTCTGACTGGAGAAGAAATTAAATAAGCGTAAAAATCATTCAGTTAAAAAAAAAAAAAAAAGCATTTTCTTTCGCTTAAAACTTAAAAGGAATTTGAACAGTGTTAATACATTTATAGGACTAAATTGTATTTTTTAAACTTCACACAACACGCATTTCGTTTCTAAAATCATTGGATGTTTGATATTTTAGTAAGAAATAAATGAATATGTTTTGCTTAGTTGAAATTAAATTTAAACAAAAATAATAACATGTGATTTAAATATTTTACTTTAAAAAATTATTTTATTTTTTATACTCTTTATACAACTAGTTGTATATTTAACTCTCTATATAACTTACTGTACAAAACTTCTGTATATAACTTACTTCATATGCTATTTCTAGTGACATTCTATCCAAGAAAATTTCTCGCAGAGCGTTGTGCCGATCTTTCTGTGAAAAGAGCAGAAGTAAAACTTAAATCTACAACTGAAGACAAAAAAATCTGGTATGGACCCCACACTACTTCCTTTTACGTGTAAATTTTTCAGTAGTTGCCTTAAGTGTTAAAAAAAGTGCTTGGAGTGAGCCAGGTTACAATTCAAATGTTTACACCCCTAATCTGCCACGAAACAGTGCAGAAAAATGTTTTACAATGGTTAATTTTCTAAATATTGCCGATTTTAATATCATTCAGTGAATTTTTCGCAAAATATCGCCAATAGCGCCAAGTTGAGCCAAAATTCAAAACAAAATTTTTTTCGCCAAATTTGTCGCCAACTTGGCGATATGTCGCCAAGTTGGCGTCAAACACTTGGCGACCAAAAGCTTGGCGACATATCGCCAAGTGGTCGCGCCAATTCATATCACTTGAGTCTGCATTGAAATTAACACTGATTTACCCCAAAAAGGGGTAAAACACCCCCTTGGGAACATTCGAATGCAACCACAAGGGGAGGTGCACAACTAGACCATCCTCAGAGCCTACATACCAAACTAGAAGCTTCTACGGCATATAGTTTTTGAGTTATGCGACACACATACATACGCACATACGTACATACAGACGTCACGAGAAAACTCGTCGTAATTAACTCGGGGGTGGTTGAAAAGGATTTTTCGGCTGTTTATATGTTGGTAGGTACATATGCACGTGCTGACAGGTCGAAAAAACTACTGAACATTCATTCGGGGGTGAGCAAAATCAAAATTTAGACCCAAATTTGAGTGAATTTTTTTTCGCGATCACAATATTTCCTTTACTACGTAAAAGGAAGTAAAAATAATATTTATAACTAGCTTATTACCCAGCGTTGCCCGGTATTGCATTATGTTTATCTTATTCCATGCTAAAATGAGATAGGTGAGCCTTATTTTGATAATCCAGTGTTAATCGTAATCTTAGTTGGAAAATACTCATATTTAAGTGTGTTAAATTTTATCAATTTGTATGCTTAAAGGCTTATCTATATTACTCTATTCAAAATTGAAAGAAAATGGCCATTTTGAGACAAAAAATTTGAATTTTTAGCTTTTTGGATTTTTTTTTAATTTCAAAACCCCACCTATGTGAATTCTAGTGCATCGAGGAACCTCTGTGCCGCTTGATAAAAATCCGACGAAATGTGGATTTGTATAAGGAACAAACATACATACATATATACAAACATACATCCATTTTTACACATAAATTGATTTTGTTGTAGGAGTGTATGAGGTTGTGGTTTAAGATCTAAAACAACGTTTTTTTGCCAAAATTTAAGCGTCAATATTTAATGTAATGCTGAAACAGCTCGGTCTAGAGTAAAATAATTTTGGAAAAACTAGAAGGGAAACTCACCAGGACATGAGAAGGAGTCTTGTATTAGTCTTTACCACAACAGTCATGCTAGGTTACAGCGGAGCCGTATGAAAGGACATTTCCTATTTTTCAACATAATTCCTAAGGGGGTTATTAGCTTTTCTAAACCGACTGGAAAAGAAATCTTTGTTTTGGTGTCGGAGACACTTTCCCGCTTGATATCCTCGTCATCCTGAAACACTTTCTCACATAATGCTACCTTCAGTGGACCAAATAAAATGGAATCAGAGGGTGCTAAATCGGGGCAATGAGGGGAGGAGGCAGTGCCTCCCTTCCATTTATCAATGTTTTCATGGGTTACTTGAGCAACGTGAGGACGTGCATTGTCTTGCTGAAAAATAACATCTCTACTCTGTGTATGAACTGTACTAACACTAACTAGAACTTTTCTGAAACCATTTCCACTGTGACAAGGCGGTCTGCATAAAAAATGTCACCAATTCGAGTTTGAAGTGAGGATGTTGAAACTTCAGTAGAGAATGTCAAGAACGATGTTCCTCAGACGCTGATTAATGATCACTTTTGAACCTACTTGAAAAAATTTCCATAGTTCATACAACTTTTATGATACACTTTAGTCATTCTAGACTATAGGTACATTAGCTGGTTTTTACCCTACTTTCCCGTTAAAAATAAAAGAGACAAAAAAAGTATTAAAAATGGCTTAATGCATCTAAAAAAAATCGCCAAGTCTAAAAAATATCTCCAAGTTCAAAAAATATCGCCCAGTCCAAAACAAAGTCAAAAAGAAACAACAAAAAAAAAAAAAAATGAAATAAATATCGAAAAATTAAAAATTTGAAACTAGGGTATTGAGATGGGGAATTTGTGTCGGTCGGTCGGTCGGTCGGTCTGTCCCCCCCCCCCTAATAACTTTTGAATGAACATGCCGATTTGAACGAATTTTTTTTTGTTGGAAAGATCTCGGCAAGTACAACTCATTCTGATTTTTCGATTTTTCTGATTTTTCGATTTGAACAATTTTTGGTTCAATTTAGAGCCGTTCAAACAACCTGTCCCGCGATATAACTTTTTATTTAACAGTTCGATTTGAACAAATTTTTTTTTGTTCGAAAGATCTTTTCAAGGATACTTCATTCCCGTATCTACATTTCCGATTTGAACAATTTTTCGTTCAACATTGAACCGTTCAAGCAACCTTTCCCCACCTAATAACTTCTGAGTGAACCCTCCGAATGGAATAAACTTTTTTTTGTTGTAAAGATCTTGGAGAGTACAGCTCATTCCCATATTTGATTTTTCGATTTGAACAATTTTTGGTTCAACTTTGAACCGTTCAAACAACCTGTCCTGCGATACTAACTTTTTAGTAAACAGTCCGATTTGAACAAACTTTTTTTTTGTTCGAAAGATCTTATCAGGAATACTTCATTCCTGTTTTTAAATTTCTGATTTGAACAATTTTTCGTTCAACATTGAACCGTTCAAACAAGCTCCCACCCCTAATAACTTTTGAATGAACAGTCCGATTTAAACAAACTTTTTTTTGTTCGAAAGATCTCGGCGAGGATACTTCATTACCGTATTTAAATTTTCAATTTGGACATTTTTTCGTTCAACATTGAACCGTTCAAACAACCCCTTTCCCCACCCAATAACTTTTAAGTGAACCGTCCGAATTGAATAAACTTTTCTTTGTTCGAAAGATCTCGGAGAGACTCATTCCCATATTTCACTTTTTAATTTGAACCATTTTTCGTTCAATGATGAACCGTTCAGAAAATTTTTTAACATGAGCGCCGACGGGGAAATTTAAATTGAATGATGATTCTGAACTTAAAGGCATATTTCCTTCAAACTTACTTTGTAAGAAAACGGTTTTGATAAAAAATGTATTGTAAAGTACTTTTCTGAATAATCTTCTGAGAGGACTCTGATTCCGACTCTGACTCCGCAAACACGGCGGAAATTCAGGCTCAGAAAAAATGACTGACTGGGCAGACGATTTTTTGTTTATTTATTCTTTTTTTTTTTTTTGTTTAATTTATTGTTGTTATTATTGTTTTTTTTTTTGGCAGACGATTTTTTTGTTAACAAAAATTTTTCATTCACGAGAGCATTTTATTCTTTATTTATATTTAACAACTGGCAACGGATTAAAATTGAAATTCGAGACATTTTATTAACGAATGATTTTTTTTCTTTCTTTGATAAAATGTGTTTTGATGTTCTTTGTACTTTTATTTTATTTATTATTTTTTTTTTCTTTTGAAAACGATTGTGAAATTTTTCTACGGAAGAACTATAACAGTTACATTCTTTAAAAGGTGCGACAAAACTTTATTTACTCGTTTATTTACTTTTTGCGTGTTCATTTCATCTGATGAGAGGGGTATATTTTGCTTTTAGAAATCAGCTTTAAGTGCTATAAAGGTATGTTTGACATAATTTTCAGTTTCAGATACTCAAGAGAATATTGATCAGATGCTAGAATGCCGATGTCGATGTACGGGAAAGTAGGCTCGTTTAGTTCTTGACAGAACTTCTTGTTCACTTTTAGCACGTAAAATATGAACCACAGATTGTTGTTCAACTAATGTCAAATTTTCAAGAAAATACGACACCGGTTAGCTTAATTTTGAGTTTAGAAACAGAGAAATGTTAATCAATCAGCTAATTAGAACTCATATCAGTTAGGCCAACTTAAGATCCCAAATTTATCAAACTTGTGCTACCAACAGTCTTTTCTTCACACCAATTTGTCTCTAGTTCTTGAACGAATCTCGTACACCACCATTCTAGGCTTTTGCGATACGGCACAACCTCTTATGAATTAGTGGGAAGAAATTTCAGCTAAATTAAATGAAGCATGTAGCTGCGAAACTTTTTTCCTCCAATTCCAATCTTCCACAAATACGTTTTTCTCAGTTTTTTTCATTGTAATACTTAAGTAGACATATCAGCGACTTGAGAAAGACACCGAGTTTCAAAACTGTCCCATAAATCATTCAAATAAAACAGAATAAGGTCCTGAACTCATATCTTTTTGTAAACTTTCCTAAAAATCCGATGCCTACTTTTGCAGACAAGAGCTTCAACTATTCGTGGTATTTTTTTTTTTTATTATTATTATTAACTGATTTGCAGATACCTTTACAAGGGAAGTGCAGTTTCCGCCTCATACGCCAATTTCAAATATGCGCACCATGCCGTCCTCCCTCAATGACAGCTTGGTTTAATTTTTACTAGTTATAATGTTTCTTAAGCCACACTTAATCTTCGAGAAATTTTAAGTCAAACCTATTGTACAGCATGTCCCAGTTTAACCTGCAAGATCTCTATTTTCGCAACCGTTCTCATTCTCACAACATGTGATTGCTTACAATTTCGATACCCATTCGATTTTATATTTCGTAAATAAATATGCACCTCCTACCTCGGAATCGATATTGAAATTCTCAGCAAAGAAGTTGAGTAGGCACTGACTGGCATTTCGAGTGCTCAACAAGGCGTCCCAAATGGTCTTTTGATCAGCAGGTAACTCTCCTACTTCTGAAATACAGAATGCTCAAAATGAATTAGTAATCAGAAGTTCCTGAAGCAAGAGTTTTACATTTCACAGTCAACATGTAATTAAAAACATAGATGCAAATTACTACTGCAGTCAGCAATGACTGTTAACTGCGGGTTTGCATTCGTGATCCACAAAAACTGTACCGCTTTTAGTCGCTGATATTGATAGAATAAGCAAAGAATATGCATGGGGCAGGAAAATACTTTCTTTTTCAACAGTTGATTGCAACAAAAATTACCGATTGTAAATTTAATACTATCAATAACGAATTTAAAACACAAACTCACGTAGTAACCTTGACTACAGATTTAAGTGTGAAAAGGAATAAAAAAATTGACAAAAGTTCAAGCTTAAATTCTGTACCTCATAACTAGGCTAACGTAAGTCCATTTTTGTAACTTTTCAGGAGAGGGCGAAAACGATTGTCGGATGCATGCAAAGGATGGGACTCGCGCTCTTTTAACGCAGCTAAATAATTATGAAGGAATTTGTTTTATAGAATAACGTTTTCATGGGTCGATGCGGAATAAGATTCTGCATACAATGCATTAATAAAGTGAAAAAATCGCCATTTTTGGATTTACGTCGTTCTGGTTCTGAGGTACAGAATTTAACTCTAAAACATGTGTTTTTACCAACAATAATTAACGCGAAATACAGTTTCAAAGCGTAAGAAAAAAAAAACATTGACCAAGTTACCACGTTTGAAAAGTCGAAAGTGCATGGTCAGGCAAATAACGTCGACTGAAATTTAAAACTCACAAAGGCAACAAAGTATGTTACCTAGATCTTGTTACATCAGATAAGATGCTAATACAATATATGTTTTAAATAAGCAACCCACGGAATTAATTGTAGAAACATATTGTTACATTTTGCATTTTCCATTAATAACTAAAGTAAAAAGCATTATTTTTCCTTTCGAAAATGCTGACAAAATACCTGTGAAGTAGTT
>JAXGGA010004916.1:0-83116 GCA_038373865.1 Uloborus plumipes | reverse complement strand
TTGATTACCTCAAGGTGATGAGCCAAATGTGAAAGAAATACAAAAATGTAAGGTAAAAAACGTTGGATCACTTGACATGGAATGACCCAAAGTGCAGTTTAGCTTACGGTCTTTGTTACGAAAGATATATTAGTAAATATGAACTTCTTACTGACAAAAGATAAATTTGAATATTTACAACTGTAAAATTGAGATTACGAGCAAAATGCGCCATAATTTGTTTTTCTCTCGCTAAAGTAACCGTCAAGAAATCTAGCCCAGGTCTGGTTTAAGTTAAATTTTCAACTTCATTTACTTTGAGGGGAGAGGGGGGGGGGGCAAACAATGTTCACATTTGATTAAGAAAAAATGAATCTCCCACTGGAGGAAAATCCTACATATGCTACTAGTTGATTTATTTAAAGTTCAATTCACTACGAACAAAAATTATCTTTGCACTTTCTCTAACGACAGGGGTCCGCTCCGAACTTTTATTCATGGAAGGGGTCCACTGCTTAAAAAGTTTGGGAAGCCCTGTTCTAATTTAATTCATTTCCAGTAGCGATTGTAATTTGCGATCGCCTGTTCCACTTGAATTCCTGCCTTTGTAAAAAGGTTTTCAAGAACATTATCATTTCACAAGTTTCACGACACAAAAAAAATTTGCAACAATAATTCAAATCTAGACTCAGTAATAAGACAATTGATTGTAACTTTAACTGAAAACTGCTACCCCGCGAAATTGAAACAAATTGAAGTTCCAGAGCTTCCTCCTTGCACCTCGGATGAACCTAAGGAAGTATTTTATCATTCATTGTCAATCTTTGGAATTTCCAGACTTTCAACTTATTTTTCTTAAAATTTTTAGCTTCAATGATTTTAATTCCCTCAGATTCCAGTGTAGAAAAGTTAATAATTTCTTGATAAATGTACTTCTGTTTTTTGAAGTGTATGTCGATGATCTTAGCTAAATGTTACCCTTCAAATGCTTATCAGTTCGCTTTGTGACAAAAAAATTAATTAAAGGTATTATTTTATTTATTAATATTTTTAGTTTAAAAGTGATTGGTTATAATTGCTTTACTGCCTACATTTTACTTCAAGTTAAAGTTAGGTACTCATATTTTTAACAATATCGACAGGGCTTTTCTTTATGATTAAAGATTTGGAGGCCCATAGGCATTTGAAATGAGAGGGTCCCTTCTCCATATGGATTTGACAAATGAGATTTTAAATACAGTGAACTCTCACTTATACACCGCCTCCTTTATGCGCCTTTTTCACTTATACGACGGTTTTCAATGGTCCCAGCACATTCTATAGCATAATAATGATAATATCATTCGTTTATGCGTCGCTCTAAAGATAAATATTTCACTTATGCGCCGAATTTTTTGTAAAATATTAAAAATTTATTTTATTTTCTTTAAAAAATAAGCATGTTTCTTCACTTTCTTCTTTAATCTTTCGCCTTTATTGCTCACGGAAGGCCTTTTTTCCATATGAACTAGAATTCGGAGAGGGACAATTATATATTATGTATCGTTTTAAAGGGAACAATTTGTGATTAGGTACGCTACAATTTTTGTTTTCTCTTTATCATTGTAGTTACGTTACAGTAATTGCCAAATGCCAAACCGCAGTAATATGTCCCTTTTCTATACAAACATTCTTATTCATGCTCTCATTAGAACTTATGTTGCGTTTTAGACCTTTAAATAGGCTTGTTCGCTTATGCGTCTCTCTCAGTTATGCGCCTTTTTCTGTTGGTCCCTTGGGCCGGCACATAAGTGAGAGTTCACTGTAACGATATATACAGTGAACTCTCATTTATACGCCGCCTCATTTATGCGCCTTTTTCACTTATACGATGATTTTGAATGGTCCCCCAGCACATTCCATATAAAAATAATAATAGTATCATTCGTTTATGCGTCGCTCTAAAGATAAATATTTCACTTATACGCCAAATTTTTCGTAAAATGTAAAAAATATACAGTAGACCCTCGTTATATCGCGCCTAGTTATATCGCTCATTCGGATATATCGCTCTTTTCTTTTGTCTCCCAAAAAGAAAAAAAAAAAACTTTTAGTTCGAAACCATTTTTGAGAAAATATGTAAGATGCTCAGAAAAGGTCTCTTTGTCATTTACTTTGTCATCAATGAACTAAACGAAGGTTCTTCTATTCATCTGAATTCGCTGAAAAGAAGCAGCAAATTCCTGTCACCCAAACTTACATACTGCAGAGAGAGTTTGGAAACTACTGGACACTTTCTTTTGTGTTGATACAATGAGTGAAAAGCATCTGTTAGTAGTGTGTAGTAGTAATCTGTAAAAGTTATATATTTTTTTGAACTTTTGACTGAAAAAAAAAAAGCAAATGTTCGAATAAATGATTTTTTATGTATGTGCACGGATAATTTACTTGCATGCTGGACAGAAAACTATTTTTAATGATCTCGGTTATATCGCGCTTTCGGATATATCTCTCTTTTTTCTTGTCCCCGAAAAGCGTGATATAACGAGGGGTTACTGTATTTATTTTCTTTAAAAAAATAAGCATTTTTCTTCACTTTCCTCTTTAATCTTTCGATTTTATTGCTCGCGGAAGGCATTTTTTCGGCATGAACTAGAGTTCGAAGAGGGACAATTACCTACTATGGATCATTTTAAGGGTAACAGTTTGTAACAGTATGCTACAATAACGAGTAATTGCCAAACCGTAGTAATATGTCCCTTAAATATTCTTTTATTCATGCTCTCATTACAACTTATGTTACATTTTAGACTTTTAAATAGACTTGTTCACTTGTGCGTCTCTCACTTATGAGCCTTTTTCTGTTGGTCCCTTGGGCCTGTGCATAAGTGAAAGTTCACTGTATCTTTGTGCAATATTGCGGAAACAACCTATTTTGTTATTTTCTTGATATTAGGTTGCATGCTCCTTGTCAGGCAATCTTGTGGCAAGACTCTGACAATCGAAAATCAGTAACATAACAATCTTGAGGCAAGATTGATGTAAGATTGCCGTCTTGACACGTCAATCTTGATGCAATCTTGAGGCAAGATGTTTTGACTTTTACTACAAAAAAGAGAAAAATAAAATAAAATGTTAACACAAGAGTGCAGAGCTTTAGCATTAGAGATGCATATAAAGGGGTTAAAATTTTGAGGCTCATGTTACAAACGGGCTTTAATGCATTGATATATGAATTTAGGAATTCTATTCGACACGGACTCACTACCGATTCTGCAGTGCGAAATCCTCTATTTGAGCCACAGACCTTTTGAGCACATTGATCTCGGCAAAAACTTTCAGAAGTTTTACAGAGGACAAGACACTCATTTGCGTTCTTTTTCTTCTTTTTTGATTTCATGCCTTTCCTCCAATACACATCATTGGGAAAATCAGGAAAATCCAGATTTGAACAAGATATAATAATGCTGTTTTTTTAACGCTACAAAGCAATCAACATTGCATTCTAAGGCAGGGATTCAAGTGAAACAGGCCATCGCAAATTACAATCGCTACTGGAAATGAATTACATTAGAACGTTTCTTGATAAAAACATCGTGACGTCAGCGTGACGTTTGCCTATGAAAAACGAGCTAGATAAAACGTCACAGCCTACTTGGCGAATAAGAGGAGATCGCTGAGTGCTTGTGAGCTCTTATTGGCTCCACCCGTAGTGACGTCATGCCAAGTTAAGTTGATGATAATGTAATTCACTTCCAGTAGCGATTGCAATTCGAAGCGATCGCAGTGCTGTTTCACTTGAATCCCTGCCTAAATCCAAACACTCGCATACGAAATAAATGGACTATCTCACATCTTGGATAGACTCCATTTTAAGTTCAGCAATTTTTATGCCAATAGCAAGTTTTATATTTATTTATTTATTTTTCTATCAATATATTAAAATATATTGAAAGGAAGATACCCAAATATTACACCTTTCATTTCACTAAATTAAAGTAAAGCATTTATTGGATTGGCAACAATGTAAACATGTCAATTTTATTTTCCCGGGCTTTTTGTTAAAATTTGCGGGAAATTTTGTTAATACAGCTCAAAAAAACTTAATTAAAATGGAAGTGGATGAGGTCGATGAAAATTTTGACGATTCTTTCGATCCTAGTGTATTTCAGGATCTGTTACCAATTTATTATAGACGTTTATTCCCCTTCTCGTTATATTATAACTGGTTACGATATGATGATGGTTATTATTGTTTATTTTTAGAAAGCTATCTAGTGTAACTGTTTCGTTAAGGTTTATCGCTAATATGGTTTTCTTGTTTTCCTCAGATAAGCAATTTACAAATAGAGAATTTTCATTCACTCTGAGAGATGATGTTTACATTCGATACCAATCGTTTAAAGACGACGAAGAAATGAAAAAAGAAGTTCTTCAACGATGCCCGGTTAAAATCGATATCGGTTCTGTATATAATTTCCGAGTAAGTATATAATTATTTATTGTTTTGTATAAAATTGTTTTTTTTTTCTAAATTTACTAATAACATTTTAATGACATGCAAAGTTTTTGTTTATCGGAGGAATACAGCTGCTTGAAAAATAAAAAAAATGAAAATTAAGCTTTATAATAAATTTACGTTTGTTTTAGTGAATTACTTCAAGGTAGGGCTGCGACATCGGTGTCGGTGTTGATGTTTTTGAAACATCAATGTTTTTGCTAAACCATCGATGTTTTTACCATCGATTTTTGAAGGTCGATGTTTTTCCAACATTGATGTTTTGGGTTCGATGCTTTTCGATGTCGATGTTTTATAATGCAGCAAAAAAAAAGATTGATAAAACTATGCCAAAGCAGACGTGTTAAGAAGTTTTCTTCCTTAATCAGAAGTTTCACAATTAATCTCATTGGAAAACATTTTCTATAATTATTATTGATGCTTTGCTCTCGATGTTTCAAAAAAATTCTTAAATTACTGTCGTCGTCTTTTCTTTCTTTTTTAATTTAATTTATTTTTTATTATTCTTTATGTCAATTTTTGTATATTTCAGCAAAAAAAAAAAAAAAATCATAAAGATGTGCGGCCAAAAGTTTCATTGATAATCAGCCGTTGCACTATCAATCTCGTTGGAAGACGTTTTTGATAGTTATCATTAATGTTTTAAGGTCAATGTCTTTTAATGATTGTTGTTTCGCGTTCAATGTTTTTTTTCTTCTTTCGATGTCTGTTTTACACTTGAGAAAAAAACAATAAAAATGTACAATAAAAAAGATTCATCTTTAACAGCTTTAATATCTATCATATTGAAATAAAGCTTTTTTTTTTAATTACCAAAGATGATTTATTGTTAATGATTTTTAGACATCGTTGTTTTTCTTCTGAACTTTTTTCGATAACGTTCTTTTACATTTCAGTAAAAAATGTTTCATAAAAATATGCGATAAATAAAAGTTATAGTTAATCAAGTTGCAGTATTTATCTCATTAAAAAAGTTTTCTATAATTGACATTGATATCATACGGTTGATATTTTTCAGCAGACAAAGGATAAATCTAATTTAGTGATATAAAGAGATGCAATGTATTGGGGAGTTACTGCATTATTGTACATTTAAATGTATAAGCAATTTATGTAAAAAAAGATCAATGTTTTTTGGTCTGTATCAATACCATCGATGTCTTAACGAAACATCGATGTCTTGAAACATCGATGGTTTGCCTTCGATGTCACACCCCTACTTCAGGGGGTAATGTATGGATGTGAAATCTCATGATTTACTTGAGTACGAAATGTTTGTCAAACAATTAGGCTGCAAGTTGGAATTGACCAAATTTGAATTTCAAAAAACTACCTTGTTTATCCAGTTATTAATGATCTGAATTCTGGAATGTAGTTCGAAGTCAATTTATCCGAAATTGCATTATTTTTGCAACAATAAACCAAAAATTTCATGGGATACCCTCCCTGAGAAGTATTACGAAATTTTTTATAATTTCCATGGCTTTTAACGGACTGCAGAAAAATGCATTCATTTAGAGGTTATCATTGTTCAGAGGCAGGGTGTAAAAAAATCTATGATTTTTTTAAAAAAATAAAAAAAATCGGATTTTTTTGATTTAAATCAGATTTTTTTGATTTTTTTTAAAAAAATTAAAAACTTCAGTTATTAATTAATTTTTATTTGTGAACAACTTACCTTTAAGTTTTTAAAAATACAAAAACACCTTTGAAGTAAAGCTTCACAAGTAAGAAACCCAGAAAAAAGTGTTAGGAGCCAATCTGAAAATAATCCTGTCTTCTAGCTAGGATAAAAATAAAATGGGGCAGGAAGCTCATCATTCAGTCCTCCCCCTCTTAATTTTGCTTTTGTTTTGTAAAGCTGGAATTTGGTACATTTCAGCCACTAATAAAGACTTAATTGTTCCCCCAACAACCCCCGACTTTGGGAAATCAATTTATTTACACGTAAGTGGGTGTGTTTTTTGGTAAAATTTAAATTATGTTTGCACCCACCCACCCCGGAAAAATTTGAAATGTTGAGCTTGGACTCTGGAAATAAATTCCTACATATGCTCGCGGTGTCCTCACTTCCTACAAAACAAAAGGAGGGAGCACATAAAAACTGTGTCCCAATTTCTATATTTAAAAGTTCAGTCATTTTATACCGTAACATTTGATTATTATTTTATTTGTTAATTATGTCTAGCCAAGTGAGCAGAGAACAGCTTCCAATTTCCATCCTTTGACAAAGGAACTGGCATTTGATATTGATATGACTGATTACGATGAAGTAAGAACTTGTTGTTCTGGTGCAGATATTTGCAAAAAGTGTTGGCCACTCATGACTGTGGCTTTAAAAATCTTAGACAGAGCATTAAGAGGTATGATTATTGATTAAATTTTATTTTTTATTATATTTGTTGTAACAAAGTTGAGATTCTTTCACTGCTTGACAGTTTTAGTTTTTAAAAAAATGTTTAAAATTAAAACTTTTTGTATTTTTCCGCTTCACTCGTTTGTTTTTTATTTTTGGCTATTTTGAGGTATTTACTGTTACTGTAAAGCAAAAAGTTTTGTAATTTGTGACATAAAGCAACTTTAATTTTTATGTTCTTAGGTTGCCTATACTTCTGGATAACGTCAATAAGCAATTTTTCTATTTATAAAAGCAAAAATGCGCAGGAATATATGTGCTTTGGCCTTACAAGAAACGCATTTTTCAATGCAAAAAAATTGAGCTTATGGATGCAAAGACATCCGACAAAAGCCATAAGTCTTGTATCGAAAAATGCAAGTTTTTTGTCGGATATTTTTGCATCTATATGCTCACATTTTTTGCATTGAAGAAACCTTTCCTTGTAATGCCGAAACATATGTCTGCAATATTCTTGTATATTTGTTTATTTTCAGTGTGATCTTTGCTTTTATTATCAAGCACCAAGGTATTTATTTGTTTTAATTTTTGTATTATCACTAAGGTAGAAAATAAACAAGTTTGCGAACCAAGTGATGTTAACTATGGTAATGGGGTGTGTAAAAAATTCAGACTTTTTTTGGCTCAAAGAATATTTTTACAACAGGATCAAGGAATGCAAGCTAAGAAAATCTAATGAGAAGAACTGCTAAATCTAATTTTCAAGATTGTAGAGAAATTTGTAGGGGACAGTTTTGTAGGAGGGTATTTTAAAAAGTATGATTTTATTGAATTGCTGTTCTTGCACCTGTAAATACTTTCTTAAAGATATTTGTTTTAAAAATAAAAATTTACTTTGTTATGTTTTTAAATTTTATTTTGAGTTAGGATTGATTTTACATTTATTATTCTTATCACTTATTTTTAAAAAAATATATGTTAAAATAAATTTTTGATGGCCTGATCGTAACTTGTTACTAAAAGGCAGAATCTCCAACATATTTTCCCATTTTTTTTTTAAGCTATTGACTTCTGCAAAAATAGGTAATTTTGAAAAGCTACAAGGGTTGGAACTTTAATTGCGGATTCGACCTGGGTCTCGGTCAAATCTCGGTCAACCTGGGCGCTGTCACCCCCAGGTTGTTCCAGGTTCTACCAAAAGCTTGAACGGAGCGGTCTGCTACCATGAGAATCTCTGGAACAGTGCTGAAGCTAATTCTACAAAAGTGATTCCTTCGCTTTCGGGATTAGGCCAAAGTCACTAAAGCTTATGTTCCCTCAGATGATGGAATCATTTTGTGGAATTTGATTCAGAACTGTTACAGAGACTCCTGCGGTAACAGGCCAACTTGTTCCCTTCGAACCATCGACAGAACAGGCTCAGCTACTGGTCTTCTACAACTTCCACATCGTTGGAAATGGATTGTACACAATACTGGTGACTATAATAAAGGGCAGTAAACCTTTTCATGTATCAGTTTTGTATAAGGTGTAAATAAATACTTGCCACTATTTAAAGTTACAGCCCTTGTATTTATTCAAAATAATAATAAATAAATCCAACATGTATCCAAATTTAATGTCATAAACTTAACAGTAGTCAAAATTATCATATTGTTTTTGTATTTAAGAGGATTTTGGTTTCAAGCATCTTCTTTGGGTTTATTCTGGTAGAAGAGGAATCCATTGTTGGGTGTGTGACAAACAAGCCCGAGAACTAACCCCTGCAGCTCGTACAGCAATTGTTGAATATCTCAGTCTTGTAAAAGTAAGAATTGCTTATTTAAATCATTTGAAAATAAATGCATGCAACACCACATTTTTCTATGTTTAGTTCCATATTTTATGTTCAATTGTATTAGTTCTATATTATAGTATGTTATTATTTTAAAAAAAAAACATGCAGCTTTTGATGCTTTGGCCAAGAAATCATGAAATTAGATGCACATATTTGCCAACTCTTACAGATTAGGCAAAAAATTCAGTGGCATAAGACAGGGGGTGATTACTCAGTTTGGACCACTCCCTTGATGCTCAAAATTAAACTTTTATAGTGAAAATTGAAATTATTTTTCTCTGTTTAAAAGCTGCTTTTCATTATTTAATCAAGATTATGCAGATTGTCTGGCATATGTATATTAAATAAAAACAATTATTCAATTGCAATTATTAATGGTTCCAACCATCAAGCTTGATGGTAAAACACGCGAAAGAAATTGAGTTTTGAAAGAAATGCTTATATCTTTGTGAATGTGATAGAT
Source organism: Uloborus plumipes (assembly GCA_038373865.1). NCBI lineage: Eukaryota > Metazoa > Arthropoda > Arachnida > Araneae > Uloboridae > Uloborus > Uloborus plumipes. The sequence continues at coordinate 73,983 of JAXGGA010004916.1, read as the reverse complement.
ACTTTTATGAAAATCTACGAAATTATTGTATTATTGCAGGTAAACTAATTGCTAAACTTTACAGCTTATGCCCAGCTATTTGCAATGAATTATGATCCAACAAAGTTTTTAGTTTCAACAATTTGCTTATGGTCTCCTAAATATATGGGTGATTTAACTTTTATTAAATCATGTCAGTTGAAACATGCCTTTTATGTGACAAAAAATACAGAATAATTGTTCTCTTAACTTCTACAGAAATTATTTAAAAGATGAATTTTTGCAAGTGAAGCTTTTTTTTATTTGCCATCCCTGTGGCAGAAAGTTGCCGTGGCGGCAGCTTTCTGCCACACGGCTGTCACAATTCTAGCCACAATTGCTTGTTACACACACAAAGATTGTTAAACCAAAACCCAATTTTATATTTCAGGGTGGTGAGTTCAAATCAAAAAAAGTTTACTTGCCAGAAACTGTACATGCAAGTATAAAGTGAGTAATTGCTGATTTTTTAAGCATTTTATATCGTTTGATTAACACTAAATTAGAGTGGGTAAATCTAACTTTCCAATATTTCAAGAAATTTTTTATTTTTATTTTCAAATACAGTCTGAATTAATTAGTCCATTTAACACGTTGACTGCCACGCGTATTTACAACAAAATCCCCGTCAGGCCACCCGTGCCACTGTAAGATGCGTGCTCTGCTACCGCATGTCTGTTTACATTTCTTTCGGTACTCTCACCCCGATATCTATTACGATCCTCATTTATCACGTTATTACTCTGCACGAGCAGTTGTAATCTTTGCCGTGTACTGAGTAGTACAACCAATATCTCTGCCCATAATTTTTCAATAGTGAAGAGAAAGATGAAAAAGTCAGTGTGCAGTGATTCATATCGCAGTGAAAGGAAGACTACTCACGCTAGTTGCTCAAATTCGGATAGCAGCGATGAGGAAGTGATCAGATTGCCCCAAAGAAGGAAAGTAAATCGTATCATATCATCAGATTCTGATACGGATACGGATAAATGCAATCTTAGTGATAATGAATATTATGAAGATACTATTGACGAGATGTTACGAGATTTGGTCGTGGAAGAAGAAAGCAACGTTGATGATACTGAGGAAGCTCCAGTTCAACAAAGTGAATGGAGTGAATTTAGTGGTCGGCAAAAATCAATTTCTTTTCAAGAAACAGGCGGTCTGAATAAGCAATTACCTGATGATATAAATCCGTATGATGTGTTTACGTTGTTCGTCGATGACGAAATCATAAACTTGGTGGTATTAGAAACTAATAGATATGCACAACAAAAACTAAATGAATCGAGGCTGACTCCAGGTTCACGAATGCATAAATGGAAACCAACAAATCCTGAAGAAATAAAACAATTTTTGGGATTATTGTTGTGGATGGGACTTGTAAAAGTGAGCCCAATAGCCAATTATTGGGCCAAAAACGAATTGTACAATTTCCGGCTACCGCGTCAAATTATGTCATGAAACAAATTTGAACTATTATTGTGCAATTTTCATTTTGTCGATAATATGTCCATTGCCCGTGATGATCGGCTTGGTAAAATACTTCCATTTTTTAACAAATTGGTAGGAAAGTATCAGGAAGCTTACACGCCTGGAGAAGACATTGTTATCGATGAAACGTTAATTCCATGGCGTGGAAGACTCATTTTCAAGCAATATATTCTAAATAAAGCGCACAAGTACGGAATCAAGTTATTCAAATTATGTTCAAGCGAAGGATACACATGGGCAATGAAAATGTATTCTGGTAAATCAGCGGAAGGTATTAGAGAAACCGGATTGGCACACAATGTGTGTCTACAACTGGCAGAGAAACTTTTCGATCAAGGAAGAACATTGTATATTGACAATTTTTATACAAGTTATGAGTTAGCTATATCATGCCTAAGACGCAAGACTCATGTAGTTGGAACACTTAGACATAACAAGAAATCTATACCAAAAGATGTTCTTAATTGCAAACTAAGAAGGGGAGAAATGGTAGCTAAAGAGGATGATAACGGGATTGTGATACTCAAATGGAGAGACACACGTGACGTGAGAATATTATCCACGAAACACGCTCCTATCATGACACAAAGCACGAAAAACATTCATGCTGCTTCTTCAAGCCAGCAGCCATCCGCAAGACTCAAACCTCTGGCCGTCCTCGAATATAATAAGGGTAAATGTGGTATAGATTATTCAGACCAAATGGTTTCCTATGCTTCGACGATGAGGAAAGGAATCAAGTGGTATAGGAAGCTTGGTATTGAACTTCTACTGGGGACGTCAATTGTAAACGCTTTGGTCGTTTACAAAATTGCGACAAAGAAAACTGTAAATATTAGACGATTCAGAGAACTGATTGCTGCAAAGTTACTAGGACTGAGTGAAGATTTAACACTGCCTTCTGTTCGACGAAATACGCATTGCATCGCCGTTCGCAGAAATAATTTGGGGAAAAGCCTTAGACGCGCATGCAAGCGGTGTTACGCAAATAAAAGAGAAGAACTGGAACGATCAAAGGCACGAGCAAATCTCAGAAAACCCACTACTTTTTGTCCAAGCTGCCCTGGTCAACCGCAACTTTGCAGTGAATGCTTCAATATTTTGCACTGTAAATAATTTTGTTAATAAACGATTTTTAAAAAAATTCAACAGTATTATTATCTCCTGTCATATATTTATCTAAATATGTTCGGAAATCCTTTGGAAGGAGTCACCCGACGTGGCCTGATGAGAACTCTTGCTGTCACCCGAATACGGGTGACGTGGCCTGATGAGAACTTTTGCTGTCACCCGAATACGGGTGACGTGGCCTGATGAGAACTTTTGCTGTCACCCGAATACGGGTGACGTGGCCTGATGAGAACTTTTGCTGTCACCCGAATACGGGTGACGTGGCCTGATGAGAACTTTTGCTACGGGTGACACGGCAGTTAACGTGTTAAAGCCAAAATTAAAATCAATATGAGTTTGAGCTTTGAATAGAAATAATTGTTTTTTATAGATATATGTTATAGTGTTTTTATGTGCTTGATCTGTGGTGATTTTGCTGCATTTGGCATTTATTTCTCTAATTGCTATGAATAATTTCCTCACCTTTTGAAACTTCACTTGCAAACTGTTTTCCTAATTAGCAAGCAGTTTGCATATAATTCTATAGGTTAGACAAGAAAAATGGTGAAATATTGTCATGTTGATATCATTTTTGTGTTATATTTAAGCATTTCTAGGGCTCTCACCAAGGCACTTTTTTCACTAAAAGTCACTTTATTTTTCATTGGTCACCAAAAGTCACTTTCGAAGGCCAAAAGTCACTTTTTGTCACTTTTTTGGGAAAAATGTTGATTTTGTCACTTTTTTGGTCACTTTTTTTAAAAATCTGACCAAGTGCCAAATATCCTTTGAACTTTTCTTTCGACCATCAAAATCGTCGCTCAGTACCGATACCGTACAAGGGCTGGAGGAGGAAAATTCTTTTCCTGCCTGGATAACCCTATGGATGATGAAACCGAAAAAAAAAAAAAAAAAAAAAACAGTTCTCTCATTCACCTGTCCAAATGTTTCGCTTTTCCCGCCAAAGTCCACTTTTTTTATCGTTTTGGACCGATTAGTTCGCTTTTTATCGTTTTGGTCCGATTAGTCCGCTTTATTTGTATTATTTAAATAGAACAAAAATTGCAGAAGAGAAAGTCTTCCGTAATCACAACATTTTATCAAAAAAAATCGAAGACTGATGAAATTTAAGCTTTTGTAAACTGCTGTCATTTTACGTACCAGGGGTGACTGTTTTCTAAAACTTTTCTCCAGTATTTTCTAGAACTTCTAATTTTTAGTTTTAACATTTGTTTTAAAAATAATTCCAATGTAGAAATTTTCTTAAATTCCAGCTGTATGTTTTTTCCTTTTCTGATTAGTTCTTTGTTTAATATTAGTTTGTTTAAATGTTTATTCCATTGTCGTAAAAGCATTTTTAGCTCTTAAGTGATGTGTTAGTTGAAAGTATGCTTACGGTATACTTTGCAAGAATTTAGCTTATAGTATGAAAAAAAAACACATGCATATATATGCATGTAATTGGGCTGTTGCTTTCTTTTCATTGTCTGAGGACTATCTTAGTTTATAGAAACTTTTTTTGATTTTATTTACTTATTTTATAGTCAAAAGATCCCCCCCCCCCTGCTTTAAAATATGTGATTTGACATGAGTATGAAAAATATTTTAAATTGTCAAAGCTATTCGTAGTAAATCTGTAGCCAGTTTTGAAAAAAGTAATTCTTGTATAATATATTTCTCATCTATATCATACCTGTTTCTCTTCAGAACTTTGTTTTCAGTAGAATTTTGGAATAGATGCATTAGAAAAATAGTATTTTTTCGCTTTAGAAGTTTATCCTGCAGTACCAGCTATGATTTAAAACTATTGGTTTCCTGAATTTTACTTTTACTATCCGGGAAAGTTCTAAGTTAACTTATATTTGGAAATGTTTATAATATTCTTTGTAAATGCAATGCACCATTTATTTGGCTGACTATTTTCAAGTGTTTGGCGCATGCTCATTTATCATCTGAATATTTTCCATGCTTTTCATTTTTTTCATTTTATCTTTTTTTTTTTTGTAATCAAGCGTTCTACAGAATATTTTACCTGCTGTCATAGATTCCAAGTTTAGTTAATGTTTTCTAAATTGTTAGTACAGTCAGTTACCCCTGCTATGTATGCTTGTGGCAGGGACGTCATTTCAAGTTTTTCCGGGGGGGGGGCAATGGGGGAAAATACAGTGCAATTTCATCGGAAAACAACAAAAACCACGCCACTTATATGTAAATACATTGATTTCTCAAAGTCAGGGGGGTGCAATTGACACCCCTGCCCTCCCTAAATGACGGCCTGGCTTGTGGCCGTTTCCTTCTGATAATGATAAAAATCTCATTTTCAAAAAGTAGAAATATTTTTGTTCATTGATGAAAGAATAGTCAAGCATTTTTCTACTACTTCTATTTTTGAACAGTCTAAAGGGATGTGGTATGTACTTTTCTTGTTTAATTACTAAAAAGAAATGATGACACAGAATAGTAAAAAAATGTTTACTATTCTGTGTGTTCATGTTTTAGTTGAAATAAAATGCCTACAATTTTAAAGTTTTGGTAGATAATATTTTCTGTGAATAAATTTAAAATTTAAGTGTTATTTATGTTCAAAACATTGCAGGTAAAGTTTTAAATAGTGATAAAATTGTGTACTTAGTATTTTAGTGGTAACAGTTTATTTTCGGTTGGTCACTTTTTAATCACTTTTTGTAAAAAATAGTCACTTTTTTCACTTTTTTTGGATCACATTCTTGGTGGGAGCCCTGCATTTCAGGCAATGTATTAAGTGATTTGCTATGTATCATTTATCAAACCAGATCAAAACTTTTTTTTTTTTCAAAGAACTTTTTTTGTAACAGAGATATTAAATGTTTTTTTAAACCAAAGGATTTTCTGAATTGTTTTAAAGTTCATGATTTTTTTCTTTTTATTATGAAATGTTTCTTTGTTGATATATTTTGTTTGATATAGCATAATCTAAACAGTTTTCAATTATAATAGTAGATTAAGAAAATTTTCTAAACGCCTTAAACTATGCTGTGTCTTGAGTGGAAGAAAAAAACTTTTTTAAAGTTTAAGAGCATATCGCAAAGAGACATTAACCAACCATTAAAAAGTTAGCTCTAACTTTCACTAAAAGTATTGTTTTAAATTAAAATGTTTTCCTGACACAGCAAAAGTTAAACAAAATCTTATCTATTTATTAAATACTGTCTACCACGCTTTTACAAATACTGTCGGTTCCAAGAAATATTCGATTAAGCGGAGTATTTGTTTAAATAGGGATTTCTAACATTGCGCCTATGGCATGGGGAAATATTTGGTTTCGGGATGCTTTATTCGTATAAACGATGCATTCGTTTATCTGTTACCTGATGAAGTGGGGACAACAGTATCAGAAATATATATAAAAATTGAGTATTAGTCTAATTTTAAAAGTAATCTTTCATGAGCAAAATTTGTCAAGAAAATGCTGCAAATGGCTAAAAGTCCATCAAAAGAGGAGCACAAACAAGGATGAAGACAATGAATAGCCAAGGAGCAAAGTGTAGAAACACGTCCAGAAAACAATTATAAAAAATAATTCCAAATAGCTGGGGAAACTGGAGTACTGGGAAAATCATTGACTAAAGAATGAGAATTTTTCCAAACATAATATGCTTCTCGAAAATTAAGATTAATAGGCGAAGAATAGCAGATGAAAAATCAAACATGGCTTGAAGTCCAATAATCTTCAACAGTTAAATAATGTGCATGTTTTATTGTTCAACATAATTTTCATGATTTTTCAGATAGTTGAAGGGCATGTTTAGTCTGTGCAACGTAAGAAAGACTGTGTTCAACAAATATGATAAATACATTACTTGCTGTTGATAAATGAGCTCCATTGTAACCTTAAAATCACTATTTACAGCCAGTTTTAATTCACAATTAATACTTCATTTTTCTTGCATTTTCAAAGTAGTTTTGCTCATTTTACACCTAGGCTTTTATTGTTATAATTGCCAAATGCAAAAACATGTTTATCATAGTATTTGAATCTTTATAAATATTGCTTTATATAGTTTGTTAATTTCATTTTCTTGGATATGTGATTTCCTAATTGATTAATTGGTACTTTTTTTGCACTATTTGTAGGGAAGCACATAAAATAATTGATTCATATTTTGAGGATCTTATGCTGACAAAGCAGTGCATTTTGGATAGTCAAGAAAATTGTGAAAAAGTCATTTCCATGTGTTTAGACAATAATATCCTTTTAAGTGATTTCATATTTAACTTATTTTGTATGTATTAGTTCTGTAACAAATGGTCAGCCTCTTCTTTCATCAGCAAAATAGTCGGCTCAGCCGAATGTTAACCCTATGCTGCATGATTTTTTTATTTTTCTTAGAAAAAAATATATGTGTTTGTCAATCTAATAAGAAAACATGGAAAAATATTTTAAAAAATTTTAACTCTAAATTTTCACCACTTTCTAATTAAAAATAGTTTTGTTGCCAAATGGCAACACCATGCATTCAACAGATAAAAATGATTTTAAATTATAGTCTTGAAATTATTTTTTTTTGTAAAAAAATGGAGGAATTGAACATTTGCTGCACTGTACTCTTGTAATCCTTTACATTTTGAAATTTTACATCATTGTTTATTTGTACTGTGTTCTTTCCGATGATCGATTCTGTCAAATCTGATATCTTTTGGAGGCTCTCTCGCGCAAGCTTTCTTTTTTTTTTTTTTGGTTTGTAACTAGTTCCTCTGTAGCTAATGGTCTCCCTCTTTTTAATATGCTTTTATTAACTTCACATGTGGGTTTGTTTGTTTGTATGTATGTATGTTTGTATGTATGTAACTCTGAATAAAAGATAAAATTCGTTCTTTACAAATATAAAAGTAATATATTTAATATTATTTTTCATACTAAAGGCTAAACTGTATTGCATGTTGATGTATTATAAGTGCATGTAAACTTAAGTGCGGATATTCAATAGTTTTGAAAATCAGAGGGAAAGCCGTGATGATCCGTTACCATCGATAGTAACGGATGATCACAGCGCATTCCTATGTAAAAGCGTATTTTTTAATTTTTTTCAAAACTATATTTTAAAATTATTAATAATTTTACTTGTCCGTGTAAGTACAACGTTTGTGCTTACTGAAATCTAAAATGAACACGTTTTGAAGGCTTTTCCCTATTGATTTTTTGTTTGTTCACTCTGTTGAACATCAGCTAAGCATTGATAATTGCGAGGTCTAATAAACGGTAGAATAGCCGAAAGTACCACTTTTGAGTCCGCATGATTATTTTATGCCTTGCAAAAAAAATAAGAAGCTAGCGCGAAACATAAACAAAGCACATACTTCATGAACTACAGAGATGAATCGAAGTGTTCTCTGGATGCTTACTGCATAATGTTGCCTAATGGCTACAGACATATATTATGTCCTAAATTTTTTCCAAATAATAATTTTGATGTAAAACGCATCTTAAACGAAAGATAAATGTTTATTTTATTCATGTTATTTCTTTAAAAGACAAAGAAAAATATTTCATTGTAAAAAATAATTTCAAAACTTGGTAGTTTAAGTGATTTTAAAAGCTATCCATATAGATTCATTTAAGAGCATGTAACAGACCAGTACTGCCATGTATGGAGGATAAATGGTGATAATTGCTTTAAATATACCTAATACTTGCTTTTTATCCATTGAGTTGCCTTATGACTACATTCTGCTATTCATAAGGAGGACATATTGTCCATCTATCCAATTGGCAACACCGTGCAGTGTAGGGTTAATCAACGAGTTGTTGACTACTAAATACTTGAAATAGTAGCATTAAAAAGAAAATGAAGAAACCATAGATTTTAAACACCTTAATTTGCAATATTCTATTAGAGTTCTGAATGTTTTACGATATTAATAATAAGTAATTTTAAATATTTAATGTACATTTTCAAAAAAATATTTTCATTTACAGTGAATTTTGAAAAACTATGATGCAGTGCAAAAGATTGGTGTAAGTTTTTGCTTCTGCTTAATCAAAATGGCCAAATAAAGTGTTCAGCAAAACTGTTATTTTTTACAGCTGTTATTTATAGATGAGCATATTCATTTGCTCTCATTACATATAGATTTATATATATTTTAAATTTCTTGTTATGTGATTATTTAAGTTAATTATTTTACTTTAAAAAAAGTTTTCATGTAATGAAATTTTAAATATTCATAAACAATAGTACTGTTTATTGGGAAAATTAATTTTTCTGGATTTAAGTAAATAATGCATAAGTACAGCTATAACAACTTGACAAGTTACTTGTGGCATTATTTTATCTTGACATTGGTTGCTATTCTACCATGATACTATATTGTTGGAAACTCACTGAAGACCTAATGCAGATAGTAATTACTTGACTTAATTGCTCCATGAGTATGAGAAAGCCATGAATTTGTGTCTATGAAATTTCCCATCACATATCCCGATTTTCAATATCGAAAAAGTTTTCTACTAAATATTGTTTAAAATATAGTTTTTTTGCTTAGAATTCAATAGCTTTTAGAAATAATATTTTCCTTAATGTCAGAACATGCTAAAGAGTACATGAAAAATGAATTTGGAAATTGTTCAAATAGCAAAAGTAAATGGGAGAAAATTCTAGACATTGATAGCATAGCTATGCACCAGGTAAGATTTATGTTTCAATTTAGTTTTGATTTAGTAATATTTTAGTTATTAATTAATTCTTTATTGACATCATAAATGGAGGATTTTTTTTTTTTTTAACTTCAAACATTTGTAAGATATTTGAATGCATAATTTCTAATAATTGTTTTTTTATTAACTGTCCTATACATAGTTGATTCTTTATTTAGTGAGCTTACTCGTAGTAGATTTAAGTAAAAGACTTAGCAGCAGTGAGTTGCTGAAAACCGTACAAGAGATTAAACCAAAAATATTGAACTGATTAAATATTCCCTTAAAAGCTGATTGAGGTTTTTAGTAAAATGCTGGGTGTAAGGTATGGGGCGTGGGGTGTATATCATAGTTCATTAGCAGCAGTCGAATAATCAAGGCTTGCAAGACAATTAAAAAACATTTATTGACAGGATACACAAAACTCGGCCGAAGCCGTTGGAACTTTGCTTAAGAAATCCCCCGACCAATCTAGATACGGTTACAGTTACACACAGAGATACGATTACGATTAATAGATATGAATACATAACATCCCCCCCCCCTCCCCAAGTTTTATAGTCCTTTAATCATTCAGGTGGACGCCTGTTCCTAACAGGCCTCTGAGATTGTTGGCTAGGACCGAGGCTGTTTACAGTCACTGTGTCAGAAACATCATCATCTGTCGAAGACTGCATTAAATCATCAGATGTTTCAGGAAAGTCCTGAGAAGTTCCTGAATGTGATCTCTGAGGAAATTCTGGATAGAATTCGTCGGAATCATCAGAGATATCTGATTGAGTGTTGGAAACAACCCGGCTTCTCAGTTGATCAACGTGTCTTCTCCACACTAAGCCGTCATCCGTTTGTACCTGGTACGTAGTCATACCTAGAACTTCAATAATTGTCGCAGGAACCCGTTTTTTATGAGGAGAAAATCCTAGTGCTTAAACAGTCTCTAAAGGAGCAAACATTCTTACCTTTGTACGATTATTCAAACTGTTACTTTCTTGTTTTGCGTTAATGACTTCTGATAAGTCAGGATGCAATTTGTCAAGACAAGTTTTTAATCGTTGATTGATCAGTAGTTCTGCTGCAGACATACCTGTTGTAGAGTTTGGTATGGTGTGTTGAGCTATTAAGAATGCTGCAAGTCTATATTCCCAATGTCCGGAAATAATTCTCTTTAAGGAATTCTTAGTTGTCTGCACCATGCATTCCGCCTGTCCATTTGAAGATGGGTGATGTGGAGCCAAAAAACCTGGAATGCTTCTGAAGTGAAGGACAAACCATTATCTGAGACAAGTGTATGGGGTATACCATTAGTGGCAAATAACTTCCTCAATACATTTATTGTTGCTGAAGAATCAGTGGAAGAAACCCACACAACCTCTAATCACTTAGAAAATGAGTCAACCACAATACGGAATAACGAATTCTGAAAAGGACCAGCATGGTCAATATGGATTCGAGTCCATGGAGTCTTCGTGTTTTCCCAAGGAATTACTGTTTTTGGAGGTGCATTTCTTGTCTGTTGACATATCTCACGTGAGTTGACCATCTTTTCCACATCTTTGTCGATGCCTGGCCAACAGACATAGCTTCGAGCAAGTACTTTGGTTTTAACAATACTCTGATGATTATTATGTAATATTCCTAATAGGTCAGCTTGAGCTCTTTTTGAAATTATCACTCTTGATCCCCATAGCAAGCAACCTTTGTGAACAGACAATTAAAGCTTCCTTGTGTAAAATGGTTCAAATTCTTTATCGGGTTTTTCTTCAGGCCGTCCCCCCCCCCCCCATACCCAGTTGAGAACTCGGGATAATATGGGATCATGGGCCGTAAGACGAGCTAAATCGGCAGATTTCAAGAGTATCTTCTTTAAAGCTTCCAGCAACAAAATTTCCATTGGTGGATTTTCTTCGTTTGCTGAAATTGGTTGTGGAAGACCACTGAGACCATCAGCATTAGTTATTTCCTTTCTGGTTTATAGACTTAAATTGTAGTCGTATGAACTTAACATGATCGACCACCTCTGCATTCTTGGCCAAAGTATTGAAGGTATAGGTTTGTTCGGAGCTAAGAGTCCTAGTAATGGTTTGTGATCAGTGCGAATTTAAAATTTTTGCCCAAATAAAAAATTATGGAATTCTTTACGCCTTGAATAATAGCCAATGCTTCTTTATCGATTTGTGCATATCGGCGTTCTGTCTTATTCAGTATTCATGAATAATACGCTATTGGAGCTTCCGTGCCATCGTGTAGTTGATGACTTAGCACTGATCCGATTCCAAATTAAGATGCGTCACAAGTTTAAATGATTGGCTTCTTTTCGTCAAAATGAGTAAGTAGAGTTTCTGCTGATAAGAGTCCTTCTACCTTCTCAAATGTAGATTGATGAGTATTTGTCTATGTCCAGCAAGCATCCTTGTTGGCAATGAAGTGGTTCGGCTACGTCAGCCTTATTCTTCAAAAAAACATGATAACGGTTTAAAAGTCCTAAAAATGCTTGAAGTTCTTCCTTGGACTTGGGAGTTGGAGCATTGCGAATTGTATCAACCTATTCTTTGGTTGGCTTGATTCCATTTTTATCGATTTGAATACTTGAAGCTCCAATGATGCACTTTTCTTTGTTGATTCTTAAGCCAGATTCTGAAAACTTCTTTAAAACTTGCCTAAATTTTTCAGTAAATTCTTTCATCGATGACCCTTTTATTAATACATCATCAAAATACGGCAGCACACCTGGAATATCCGATAACAGTCTTTCGATGAACTGTTGAAAAATTCCGGGAGCAGAAGATATCCCAAATTGTAAACTGTTACATTTAAATGGGCTCTTGTGTGTAACAATGGTCTGAGCCATAGCACTATCTTCATCAATGGTAAGTTGTAAATAAGCTTGAGAAAGATCTAGTTTAATGAAATAACGACTACCTGCAAGCTCAGCTAAAACTTGACTCACAGCAGGAACCGGATATGGGTACTGTCCCAAATCTTTGTTTATGGTACATTTGTAGTCACCACAAAGTCGTATTTTGCCATTTAATTTTAAACCTTTTGGATCCGGGCTGTTTTTTGGAAAATTTTCTTTCGACCCAGGTAGCACGACAGTTAAACTACAGATTTCTTTTCCATTGAAAAGAGAAGGTATAAACTGTCGTACCAGACGTATGAAACCTTGAAAAAATCCCCAGCTCCAAAGGGTTCGAGTGAAAGTTTTAACCCCGTCCTCTGAAGAAAAAAGACTTATGGTACAACATGTGTACCACCCGGTTCATAAAGGTTAAGATTGGAACCACAGGAGTTGTCCATTCTGAATAATTTACTGGCTCAATTGCTTCTTGCTCTTGCAAACGCTGTAATTCCCTTTTGGTTTTTTGTTTTAATGCATATGGCACAGTTCTAGCTTTTAACTGGATTGGTCGAATATTTGGATCTAACTTGAGAGATATGGGTGTACCTTTATAAGTCCCTAATTCATCTTTAAAAAACATCTGGAAATTCTTCCGCTACGCTGTCCAGAGTTAAGTTACTTATGCTGTGAACTCCAATAAGTTTTATTCCCAGTGGTTCGAACCAGTTAGTCCCTAGCAAGCTCTCTCTAGGCTCTTTGGCTATTAGAATTGGAAGGTTACCCTTGAAAGACGAATTCTCCACATTGACAAGGCACCGTCCTAAAATTTTGATTCTTGTTGTAATCCCTAATTGTATTAGGGGGACCGGAAAGTAATGTCGTTTTCTTACGCTAAATACAAACACATACATTTTTAACGAGTCTTTATTTTTAATCAATGATGTATTCCCCATCATTGTCAATAACCTTTTGCCATCTAGTGAGTAAATTTTCAATCCCTGATCGATAAAAATTAATTGGTTTTTCGGCAAAATATCTAGAGATAGCATTTTGGATATCATCCAAATTTGCAAATGTTTTGCCACTTAAAAAGTGTTGCAGCGCTCGGAATAAGTGGAAATCCGATGGTGCAACATCGGGCGAATATGGTGGATGAGGCAGCACCTCCCACCCCAATTCATTAATTTTTTCTAGAGTTCGCCTTGCGCAGTGCGGTCTTGCATTGTCATGTTGGAGAATGACGCCTTTTCGGTTGACAATCGCTGGCCACTTTTCAATTAAAGATTGATTGACTCGCTGCAATTGTTCGCTGTAGAGGTCTGCAGTAACAGTTTGTCCAGGTTTCAGTAATTCAAAATGAACAATGCCGCGAATACTCCACCAAACACACAAAAGCGCTTTTTTGGGGTGTAAACCTGGCTTAGCAGTACTCCGAGGGATTTCATTTGGAGAGAGCCACTGCCTTTTGCGTTTTGGGTTATCATACAGGACCCATTTCTCATCTCCTGTGATCAAGCGATCAAAAAACGCTTCTGTGTTGTGTCGTTGAAGCAATAAGTTGCATGTGATTGATCGGTTAGCCTTATTCTGTTCGGACAGATTATGCGGGACCCAAACACCTGCTCTGCTTACTTTCCCAATCTGCTTCAAATGTTCTTGGATGGTCGACCAAGGTTGGTTGAGACTGTTTGACAATTCCTCGATCGTCTGACACGGATTTGCTTCCACTTCCGCCCTTAACACGTCGTTGTCTAACGTTGATGGTCTTCCTGATCGATACGAGTCGGAAAGATCAAAATTACCCGATTTGAACTTGGAAAACCACCTTTGGCATTTACGAATGTCCAGTGCATTTGGATAAACATCGCAAATGTTTTTGGTAGCAACTGTTGCGTTATTTCCCTTGCGAAACTCAAAGAGCATGCAATGCCGGATGTGTACCTCTTCTGGTATTTGGCTGGCCATTTTACCCAAAATTACAAAAAAAAATTATAATTTAATTGTCTATAAGTAAAGAAATCACTATAACCTCACAATGTCTTTGGTACACCTCTGAACCAAACAATGAGCTGACAAATGACAATCAAGTATTGGCATGCGCAGAAACAACATTACTTTCCAGTCCCCCTAATATGAGGACAATCTTCTAATTATGGAGGATTAACGGGAAAAAGTTCTTTAAATGCATAGTTATCAATCAAGGCCGTATCCAGAAAAAAATTTCGGGAGGGGCCCAGTTTCGCACATTGCCCAAACACACATACATTTTTGTGTGTGTTATGAGTCTAATTTCTAGTTGCCCCCCCCCCCCCCGCGATGTTTGATGTGTGTGTGTGTGTGTGTTTTGTTTTTTTTCTCTCATTTCTTTATTCTTATTGTTTTCTAGAACTGACCCTTATTAGGGGTAGGGGTATCAAGAGAGATATGCAATGAGAACTTTTTTAAGTGGGGTAGAATATCCGTAATTTTAGGGGGTCCGGGGGTTTCTCCCCCGGGTAAATTTTTGAAAAAAAGTTTTAAAATTCTGCATTTTGAGGCCTTATATGGGGCAATTGGGACTTCAAAAACATGTTGGAAAAGTAGGCAAACAACAATCTCATAAATTTTCTGCATTCTTTTGCAAACTAAGATTAATCAAAGCATAAAAAATGTTTAGTTTAACAAACGATTAACATTAAGTGACAGAGAGGAAGGGCAAGGGAGGAAAAAAGATTACACATTATCACTTGCTTACATGGGTTTTCACTATAGTCAGAGGCGTAGCTAGGGGGGCCAGCGCCCGTGGCGTACTTCGGAAATCGCGCCCCCCCCTCAGGTTCACGTTGATGGGAGGTCATGGGAGGTCACAGCAGTGACCTCCCAAAACAGTTCCTTATCCAGTAAATTTTGATTGATCGATTGAAAAAAATTGAGACAACATTACAACTTTGATTTATTTTTTCTTTAAAAAATGTTTTTAATGATGCCCAATCTTAATTCTCATTAGATTGTATGGTATGTGCGCTTACTCGTATTTTAATGTCTGGTACAAAATTGGAATTTTCCCTTTCCTAACAAATTTAATTCAGGGAGCCTCTCCCTCTCCCAATCATTTCACATAAAATCAATAAAACCAATAACACCTGCACTTCGTCACTAAACTTTTTTTTTCTTCATACAGCTTTAATTCAAAATACAATTTTTTTCAAAACGATAGAAAAATACATACAATAAACATAATTTTCACATTTAAAATAAAAATCACAACTTTTGAACAATTCTAGTATAATTAGGAAAGCAAATCAAATATAATTAATCTGAAATTGGCTCAATAAATACGACCCATAATATACTGGAAAAATAAAAGTTTTACATATTTGATACTCTTAGAGTGCGGTTATTTTTACAAATAAGACTTTTCATGCTTTACATTACTTATTATTATGTGAATAAATAATTAACGTAGATAAAACTTCACTCCTATTTCATACATTTCCTTTAGAAAGCTGTGCTTTTTTCTCTCTACAAACAGCGAAAATAAGCAGATACGCAAAACTTCACAATTCAAACTTTAGTAAAGATCTTTCTACTTTGGAAGTTTAACTATCATTTTTAAACTGTAAATGAGCTATTATCTTTTTTTTTCCATTAAAAAAAATATATATATATATAAGTTAAAAATAATTCATTGACGAATGAAAAAATGCTTAACATTTGTTGTTGTCTTAAATTTTATCAGCAATAACAGAAAAATTTAATCTATTTTTATAAGTGCTATTTTATAATTATACCATATTTTTCACAAAATGGAAATTTAACTGACAGAGAGATCCATAAAGTTTCTTTACAAAGTTTTGCATGAACATAAAGCTTTAAAATTTTGATTTTGTGGAAACATAAAAAAAAAGAAACACGATCCTAATTTCTTACCTTTGTATTTAATCTTAAACTGTTAATTTGCTTCAAATTTACGTAAAACAATGCCTGTAATATTGAAAACATCTGCATTTTAACGTAAAATAACCATTTCTCAAGCCAAAAATATTAACTTTTAAAGGCATTTGAATAACTTCTCTTTTTTTAGTTGAATTTGCTGCGCAATTCATTAAAATTCAGCTTTTCTAGCTTTGACTGATGCAAATTCATTTACCAATTCATCTAAGTTTAATTTTTCGACTTCCTCATGCTCGATTGAAATTATTGCAAGGTTTGACAAACGCTCTTGTCCCATTGAGCTTCGCAAATAATTTTTTATTAATTTGAGTTTACTAAAACTTCGTTCACAAGAAGCTACCGTAACAGGGAGGGTTAGATATATCCTAAGCGCAATTTGAATATTTGGATAAATGTCTCCCAGTGAAAACTCTTCTATTTTTTCTAGTAGATCCAGTGGGGTGGCTTTGTCAAGATCCAATAGCTCTTTCGCTTGTAATTTGAAAGTGTCAATTTCATATGAAAGTTCAACAGAGTCAATGTCATTGGAATACTTTACGCTAAAATCAGCAGCATATTGTTTAAGATCCGTCAAAGGCTCGTTTTTTTCAGCTGGACGTGTCAAAAAATAGAAATCGTCAGATATTTAGCCATTGCTTTATATCTTGTTGTGAGTTCCGATAAGATGCGGTCCAAAACTGCATTAACCTCTCTTTTAAACTCGTTGATAGGACTGAGAGAGCACGAATCTTCATCTTCAGCTCCTGAACCTGTGAGTTTTCTAATTGCTATTTTTCTTCTTTTTTCAGGCAAATGGGCATTAATGCCCATTTCTTTCGTAGTTTCTGTAGCAAATGACATTTCTCTCTCAATCCCTTCATCTCTTATTAGCTGAATGGTCTTCGAGAGTCCCTCTATCATTTTGCTTGCCGTACCGATCGAATTCTAATAAGTTTTTATCACCCGCTCCAATCATAGAAGATTACAAGCTGCAAAAATATTACACACGGATGCGTAATAAAATGTTTACTATTGTGTCTATAGTAAAAGAAACGTGGAAATGTGCATTGAAATTCAATAATCGTTTCTAACAAATCTCTCCCCTCTCGACTTTGAGAAATACGTACCTACATACATTATTTTTTTGCCAGTTTTTGCCAAAGAAAAATTGTTGCCAACTTTAAAGCTATTTATGTTAGTGTAAAATCCCCCTACAAAACTATGTATCCGAACTGTTTTCAAAATGATAACGACAATTTTGCCAATTTTTTGATGTCGTGGAAAAATGATATTTCAGATGTATGGTAATTAATTGATATGATATCTGGGAACAAGCGGCAAGAAAGGAGCGGAAAAGGGCGGTTTGCTTCTTTTGATAGGATAGGCACGGTCAATTTCAGGTCAGCCTATTGGCGTCATATAGCTAAATTCTATCCTGTTAAATAGATCTGAGCAGTGTATCCAACTGAAATCCGCCAAAACATAATTCCAAGTTCTACGTGATTTGTGGCGCAGTGAGGGGAGCTTGCGCTGTGCAGGGCAGTCTGTCTGAGTTTGTATAAGGTTTATCGCTAAAAGAGTTGAGGTAAGACGAAGAAAAGTCAATCGGAATGGCATTCCCTGCCACAGGTAAAATTGCTAAAATTGCTATTTTTTTCTTTTTTCGACAATTGTTTCATTTTGTCCTCTAGCTCTTGTTCTTACGAGTTTTTTTTCTTCAACATTTTTCTACTATTAAAAAAAAAAAAAATCGGTCAAAATGCCGCCCCCCGGTTGCTGCGAGCTTTCTATCCTGTTAAATAGATCTGAGCGGTGTATCCGACTGAAATCCGCCAAAACATAACTCCAAGTTCTACGTGATTTGTGGCGCAGTGAGGGGAACTTGCGCTGTGCAGGCCAGTCTGTCCAAGTTTGTATAAGGTTTATCGCTAAAAGAGTTTTGAGGTAAGACGAAGAAAAGTGAATCGGAATGGCATTCCCTGCCACAGGTAAAATTGTTATTCTTTTTTCGACAATTGTTTCATTTTGTCCTCTAGCTCTTGTTCTTACGAGTTTTTATCTTTAACATTTTTCCACTATTAAAAAAAAAAAGGTCAAAATTGCGCCCCCCTGGTTGCTGCGCCCGTGGCAAGAGCCACTCCTGCCAACCCCTAGCTACGCCTCTGACTATAGTTACATAGTAGTTTTTTATCAGTTCCCCAACTCACCGACAGAATCAGCACTTAGTAACATAAAATAACCAATAGTATAAAACACATAAAATTATTTAAAAGAAAAGTGTAGAGATTTAAAAAATAATTAACGACAGAGTAACATTCTGGCCATTTAGTTAATTCATAGTATAATTACTTGATAAGAAATAGGATTGAAGCACTTTTAAACGAGTTTCAAAAAGGTATTTAAGGATTTTCAAAGACTCTAGACCAGTTAAAATTCTTTAAAGCATTTCATTTGCACTTTTTAGTTTCTGACGTTTTAAAAGTTGATTGGACAGTCTTACGAAATTGTTAAAACTTTGAAAGACACATCGTTTAAAGAATAAAAATTGATATTAAAAAAATACTTATAACGACAATTTTCAATCACTAGTACTGCAGAAAACGAAAAAGAATACAGGAAGGGTAATATTTTTTTCTCGTGCTCAACATATTAATGAAGGAATCAATTACAAAGTAACTTCTAAAATACTGAATTAGGTATTTAATGAATAGTCAGAAATGAAACATGTGAGTCACAAAAAATTAGTTTTGAAAATATGCTACAAAAAATGCTGGAATATGATTTTTGCATTACGCAGAATATTTTTTTAATCAATGAGCTGAGTTTCCCACAACTTGATGCCCACCTCCCCATTTGTGTAAAAAACTTTAAAATTCAAAGTTTACAGCTATATTTAACAAAGTTTTCAAGGTTTTTAAGCATTTGTAAATGGATTTTTTTTTTAAGTAACATTTGTCTAAGATTGGTGAGCGTCCAACAAAGTAGAGGGTCTGTGAACGTATTCGTTTTTGTGTGGTCTTGTTTATTGAAGACATATTTAGCTATTAAAATCCTTCGAGGGTTACAAATGCTTATAAATGGGGACCAAGAAAGTACCCTCTTATTTGAATCAGGGCGGCGAGAAGCAATCTCAGCCTAATCGGAAACTAGGGGTCTGGCGATTAAGAGGTAAAAATCTGAGTGGTGTAAGTTTTGTAAGTTTTATGGGGGAGAGGGGGCGCTGATCAAACTGACAAGTAGCTTGCTTTGAGCCTGAATATATTTGGGAAAGAGAGCTGGCAGTGCTAATGAGAGTCTTGTTTTCAAGTATGTTTTGCAACTAATGAAAATTTGAATTGTCTTTTTTTTTTTTTTGTACTTCTTCAAATTTTTACTCATTTAATAGTTAAAAGAAACCAAAAAAAAAAAAAAAAAAAAACTTTTTTTTGCCATTTGAAATTTAAAAAAAAAAAGCTTTTTTTTCTGTTTAACATTGTAAAACATTTCGGGTTTCGGGGGGGGCTCGGGCCCGTCGGGCCCCCCCTCTGGATACGGCCTTGTTATCAATGATCGTAACTTTAGCACCCGACTCTACTTCCATAACAAGTGGCAAGTTATTAATATGAACAGTAGTTTTCAAATTTGAAGTTAACATTATTTACACGTAGATATTTTAACTGTAAAGACTCAACATCAGGAACAGTGTCAATCAAATTTGCAGAATAATTATTTATATTTTTCTTGAAAAATTGTTGGATTTATTTCTACATACTTTGGCGATATGTCCTTTTTTCTTACAAACATAGCACTCGGCATCTTTAAATTTACATTGGGTTCTAGGGTGATTACCCTCACAGCCTGAACACTTAGCGTTTTCACGATGTTTGTTTACCTTCGGTTTCTGATTCCACTTTTGAGTTGAGTTGTTATTCTTCACTTGAATCGGTTTCATGGATAACAAATCCAAATTTCGTATTTCTTTTACGTTTCTACTAGCAGTTTATGCTGCCATTGCTTTTTCCAGGGCGTCTGAAAACGTCAGTGATGTATCAGCTAGTAATCTTCGCTGTGATGTTCATCTTGAATTCCGCAAACCAGTCTATCTCGTAACATTACGTCTAGCAATGTTCCAAAATTACGATGTTCTGACAATCTTCTTAATTCAGAAACAAATGAAGAAACAGTTTCTTCTTTTTGTTGTGTCCTGCGATAAAACAAATACCGCTGAAAAATTTCCGATGGTTTTGGCGAAAAATGAGCTTTGACGGTTTTTATGAAGTGGAACTTGATGTTTGTGGGAACGATCAGCGATACCAGCGAACGAATTACGGTAATATGTATCCGGACCACATACACTCAAAAATACCGCACGTTTTTGTTCATCTTCTTCAATGGAATTTGCTTCGAAAAAATTCTTATCTTTTGTAGTATGAGTCCCACGACAAAGGTTTCGATATGTCGAAATGTTCCAAAGTTCCGATAATTGACGTGATGAAAACAAATTTGCAGGCAATATTCGAAATTAACACTTGAAATGCTCTTGTTTCTTGCAATTGATCTTGATCTAATCGAAAAACAACTTACAAAACATGTATAATTGCCTTCGTGTTAGTTTCGATTTTGTTCAGAAAGAATGCAAGAAGTTCGATCTGCTGTTTCCGCGCTGATTCTTGATCCACTTCGCCAGAATTGTAAGGTATGGGACGTGGGGTTTATATCATAGTTCGTTAGCAGCAGTCGAATAATCAATGCTTGCAAGACAATTAAAAGACATTTATTGACAGGGTACACAAAACGGCATCAGGTATTTCAATACTGAAAAATATTTTCAGCAATTTTCCCAGTTGTTGAGAACTTTATATAATATATATTGAAAAGCTTTAAAAACTTTTCTTATTCAATAAAATGATTGATGCAATTAATGCACAATATGCTTAAGAAGATAAATTTAAATGTAAAGGTTTTTATACTTCTAGTTCCATAAATTGTAGCTACATTTCTGATTTTGATTCAAAATATGTTGGCTTGATGTTTATTGAAAATAGATGCAACAAATATTGTAAGAAAATGCTGTATGATTTGCAAATAAAATATTACCATTATTTTATTTTATAATAGTTCCCTATTCATGTGAATTTTTATATCAGCATTTTTATTTTTAAATTTAAGATTTGACCATTTATATTTATTACATACACAAGTAAGTATAGTATTTATAAAATGATTCCTAGCATTTGCCGTTAAAACTAGCCTTGAACCCAACAAATTTTTAAACATTTTAGTAAAACTTTACATAAAACATTGTAAAAAAATAGTTACTCTAAATCTGAAAAATAAAAAACGTTCCAATTGTTTTTGTTGTTTCTTGTAAGAGTATAATATATTTCTCTGTTATTTAGAAAACTGCATCCAAATCAAATCGAAACAAGCATTTCATCATGGAAGTAATGTTGCAGCTTTGTTATCCTCGATTAGATATCAACGTGTCCAAAGGTTTGCACCATCTTTTGAAAGCGCCATTTAGTGTTCACCCAAAAACAGGCAGAGTGTGCGTCCCCATCGATGTCGATAAAGTTGATGAGTTTGACCCTTTCAAAATTCCTACAATATCGTAAGTCTGCTATTTTTTCATGATAAATTATGGGTGAATTATATATTGATTCTGTATTTTAATAATAAATATGTAATATGTGGTTACATGTTTCTATTGTTCATATTCTCTGATTAACTTAAGTTGATTTTAAAAGCTGTGTGTGTTGTGGAAAATAACTTAAGTAGAGCTTTTCTTTTTAATTTTATGTTTCAAATGTTTTTTATTCATCATATGTGTTTGTTTTCCAGGAGCTTATGTAGAGAAATTGACAGATATGATGCTACAGTGCGAGAAAAAAGTGAAAGTGGAAATGGGGAAGACAGCTCCATTGCAAAAGTAGAGGATTGTGATAAAACAAGTTTAAGCAGTAGTATAAAATTGTTCAGAAATTTTGTTAAGAACTTGAGCTCTGATTTTGATCAGCCATCTTAAATTACTACAAAAAATTCTTTTCTAGTTTTAAATCTACATATTGTGAAGTGATCTTAACCAATAATATAGTTTTATAATTTGAAAGTAAAAATGTGTCCACTGTCTTTTGAAAATAGAAAATGCAAAATCTTAAATTTTAAAAATATAAAAATAATAAATTTTTATCAAAAAAAGCTTACTGATAAAACTGAAATTAAATAAAATATTTAAAATTAATATAATTTATCTATGTGAATATTCTACAAAAGTCTAAAATTTGAAGTTTTTAGTTATGTAACTTTAACATTGTACATCAAAATCATTTTAAAATTTAAAAATTTTTCGTCTAATAACATACTTACAACTTTGAATTATAACTCCAATTACTTATTTATATAACTTTTGATTACTTGAAAATTTGTAGCAGTATTCTTAATTTAGATGATATTTCAAAAAATCAAGGTTCCATAAAATTTTATGAGAGTTACAGTTAAATCTCAAAAAACTGCTTAAAACCTTCAAGTTATCGGTAGTTCCCACAGCCTTCTCAAAAGTTTAGGACCCAATGAAAACTTAGAGATAAAAGTATATTCGAGTTATTGAAAGTTAACTGCAGATGCTAAAATAATCAACAGCAAAGAAAAGTTGCACTTCTCAGTAATTTTTGTAAACCTTTCTTTTGTGTGATTTATTTTAATGTTTCGCAACTTCATATAATGTACATTAGGGTGTCCCAAAAAAAAAACGAAAGTCGGAATTTTGTAACGCATACCCTCTTATTTTTTTGCTTTTACATCAAAACAATTGTAAAAAAAGTTTCATGCAATTTGAACAATGGTAACCCGTGCCGACTTGCGTCCGAAAGTGCAAACTAGCCCTTTTTCACTAGGCTAAATCGAAAAAAACTTTTTTCGGAAATTCAAAATTTCATGTTGACAAAACGCTTCCCCTAGATCCCAACATGTCCCAAAAAATCAGGGTAGGTAGAAATTAGGTAGAAAGTACTTTCTACCCAATTTGTGCTTTATTTACATTGGTTTTTGACTTCATTTGTAAAAAAAAATGGTATTTAAAGTGGAAAATTTTAACTTAAAGCTTGAAAAAACCTTAATTTTGAGTAATTTCCGGGAGAAATAAATATAAAATGAGAGAAAAAACTTACATTTAGCTCTAATTATTTACTTTATGCTTCATATTTTTCATCTTGATAACTTCTTAAAATTTATCTTTCGTTGTTTACAAAATTCATAGAAAAAAAGCTATTTTTTGAAGAAAATTATAAATTTTAAGCCTCGTGTGGGGTACCTAAATATTTTTTAATTTGGATAAATGATTTTTTGGGACATATTGGGATCTAAAGGAAGCGTTTTATCAACATGAAATTTTGAATTTCCGAAAAAAGTTTTTTTCGATTTGGCCTAGTGAAAAAGGGCTAGTTTGCACTTTCGGACGCAAGTCGGCACGGGTTACCATTGTTCAAATTGCATGAAACTTTTTTTACAATTGTTTTGATGTAAAAGGAAAAAAAATAAGAAGGTATGCGTTACAAAATTCCGACTTGCGGTTTTTTTGGGACACCCTAATATACATAGCAGTGTGAAATGAGAATTTTACATGAGGTGTGTGTGTGTGCATGCATGAATAAATTTTATCTTCAGTAGATGCAATCATGTCTATAATTTTTATTCAGTATAAATTTGCCATATTGAGTTCTGTCGATTCTTCAATAAAATTGATATTAATAGAAGAACAGCAGGCATAAATAAAATTTCTAACTTTATTCAAATTATTTTTCCTTAAAAATAGTGAAATGTTTACCAAAAAGTTACTCTCTTTGTACATTTCCCATTTAGGTGTAACTTCTACTTTACCAACCTGCAAAAATGTGTGTTCAGATTGCTTTGTTTTTTTTTTTTTTTTTTTTAATTCTCTTGATTTCCCTAAACATAACCTGCTGTCCGCTTGAACATTTAGTTGTATTACTTTATTAAAGAGTAATTGTTTTTTGATCATCTTGTTTTAAAAGTTCAAGTAATTATGATCCAAATATTGTTTTTAAATGAATCATTAGGAAGAATTGGAAAAAGTATGAGATTATTCTATTAATTTTGTTGATAAAAATATAAACTTCAGAACAGTTGATAGCTAAATGCATGAATTCTTCTAAAGTCTAGAATTAGATATTAGTTGTGGGACTTATATATCATGGAATAAGTAATATTTGTTGATGAGTTTCTATTTGTAAATAAAACCATGTTATTAAATGTTAGCAATCATTGTATTAAAGAAAGAGAAGATCAAAATTAGCATTAACAGATGAAAAACAGTCACAGCACTAAAATAGTTTTTATTGAACAAGTATTAAATATAGAAAAAATAATTTATTCTAAAGATAAATGCAAAACAAAACAATTTAACAAGAACACATAGTTGACAAAGAACAACAAATATCACAGATTAAAATTCATCATGAAAGCTACGAGCTGTATCTACCATCTTGCTTCCGAGAAAGGAATCTTTTTTAGCGAGAATTTCTTCCAAAGATAATAGTTCATCCTTATTTGTATCAGCTAACTTGATTAGCTTCCTTGCTTCTAACCTAGAATGCACTGGATTTTCTGGGTCGTTATACATCTGTGAAGAAAGGAAAAAAAAAAAAAAACAGTTCTTGAATATATTCCACTGCGCATATATCTATGCATACTGAGCCTTTTTCAAACCATTTTTCCAATAACCAGTTGGCTTCAATGATGAAATACATTATTCGGGATTTTAGCCGAAGGGCAATCAATGAGGGGCATTAGCTTTTTGTGCTCAAAAAGTAGCAAATATTGTAAGTTTGTATTCCTAACTTTACAAAGTTACAGATGAAAAAGGCAGTACGTGACTTCATTGTGATTAGAAGTTGGAAGAAAAGTGATATTTGATTGTGCTTCACTACAGTGTTGTTTATGAAAATCTGAAAAATATTTGTTTAAATAATTATAAAATACTTCAAGTAAAATAATGCTCTAAATATAAGTACTTGTTAATTTTAATATCATTAAATTTCTATTTGTTTTGACTAGTAAGTGAAGGGTCCATTCTGTATCTTTTGGAGAATAAAAAGGCAGCCCAATCAAGAGTGATAATATAAGACTGCCATACTTAATGTAATTTTACGAGGAAATTAGAGATTGGAAAACATTTGATGACATAATTGAAATCAATATTTAAAACATACGTACTAAAAGAAAATTTTCAAAGTGGGGAAAAAAACTCACTAATAATTCTTCTCTTGAAGCTTTACCATCACGATTGATATCAATTGATTCTCGGAATTCCTTTCGCCTTTGAAACTTTAGTTCTGCTGCAGATATGTTTGTGTCATCATTTTCAGGCATTTCTACAAATTCATGTTCTGAAAGCATTTCGTCGCCATCGTTGTCTGAAAGAATAATTACTTATGTAAAATTAAGATGAAAATTTAAAGAATCTTTTTGAACTCACCCCTCTCTCTCTCTCCTATAAAATTAAATATAAAATATATGTTTCTGTTCTTCCTAAAGTGAGTGCTACATGAGCAATTTTATTGTTTTGATATTGAAAAAAAAAATAAGTACAGGTTAAAACATCAAATAAATAACATTAATGTTAATTCGTAAAGGTAGGATTAGGGAACAAGATTAAAATATTTAGTTGGCTAGTGACGGCTGCTAATCTTGATCTTTATATTCAATACAACACTAAAATCAATATTCCAAATAGGTTCTAACACATTGTTCTTACTTCACATACATGAAAGCAGAAAGAAAAAAATTATCACATCTATCGTATAATTGTAAGTTGAGAGGGCGGTAATATTGGAGATATGGTGAGAATTCTGGTTTTATCATACGTATTGAACACACTAATTCATTTCATTATGCTCATGATTTCGGAGTAGTCGTAGCAAAAAAGTTAAATAACAAAAGCAAAATTTTACAGGGGAAGGAAGAATGTTTTGGACTCATTAAAATAGCTGCTATACTAATGGAGTTTTATTTTCTCAAACTATTTACAGGTTGCAAAAGGTTCATAAGAATCGTTTTAGCAATTATTTTAATGACTCCTAACCATTTTTTTGCTGCAGTAAGATTTTGTTTTCATCATTTGACTCCATTTCAATCTCAACTCCTTAATTTAAGAAAGGTGAAATTTCTTATCCAAATAATGTATCGGTAGACAAAATCCTTACAGCACTTTAAAAGGTAAGTATTTTTTATTTGATGGAAAAATAGAGGAATGAAACATG
Source organism: Uloborus plumipes (assembly GCA_038373865.1). Taxonomy (NCBI): domain Eukaryota; kingdom Metazoa; phylum Arthropoda; class Arachnida; order Araneae; family Uloboridae; genus Uloborus; species Uloborus plumipes. Next base: position 47,681 of record JAXGGA010004916.1, on the reverse strand, counting down.
TAAATAGAAACAAGCTACTTTCTAATTGTAGTCGAACAAAATCCTAAATTATTAATAAAATTTTGCCAAAATGTTACTAAAAATTCATCTAGAAGTCTTCTGCGAGCCCGGGAGATGGCTTTTTTAATTCTAAGATGTTATGTAAGGGGCCACCATTGCCCAGACAGCCCATTGAAATTTTTAGTTGAGTTTCAGGGGTATTTTTTTTCTTTTCTAGTGGGGTTCTTGTCCTTAGCAGGGTCTTTGTCAAATGTGTATGTGGGGACAGAGGGCACCCCCGTATGATATAAACATTTCATGCATTATAAAATTGCTGGTGGACATATTTTGTAATGAACTTTGAAGGACAAGAATTAAATAAAACATCTGTTAAGATAATAACTTCTACTGTCTGTGTAGAGTGTGTGTCCACAGATGCTGTGAAACCTTCCATACTCCATCTTAATGAGGAGAAAAAGTAAAAATTTGATAGGCTTGATTCGTTCATTTCAGTACAACTTAGCTTAATTAAGAGGCTAATCCACATCTGCAAAAGCTTGCATCCTTAAAAATGAATAGATACATCCATTTCCGCCGGTAAACCGGATTTTAGCCTTTTTATTTCATCTGTGGTCAAACTGTAGTTGTGTAATTCATTAATTGTACATTAACAAGAAAAAAAATAGGTTAAGTTTATTATAAAGTTGAATGGGCAGTTAAAAACGAGTAATCTAAACAATGCCTAAACCTTTTAATATTAAAAATGTTCATAAATTCATTTCAAAGATAGAGAAACAAACATATTAAACTATAAAACTGATCATGAGTAATTTGAAGCAAAATAACTAAATATATTTTAACATATTTTGAAATGTCAAAAATAAAATGAACAAAAGTGTTTTGATACTATATCATTTATGTTGCAGAACAAATCAAATCTTAACATTTGGAAAAAGTATATATTGAAGAGAATTATTTACCTAAACTGCTGATGATATCATTCACCATATTGAGCAGAGAAACATGGCTATGTTCAGGGTGACGGAATGTTAAAAATTCATCAATGTTTAGAGCTTCTGGATCGGAATTGGCTGCTTCAGACCATGCAGCTTTGTCAAGAAGAATTTTCTCCTTAACTAAACAATAAAGTCATAGAAACAAATGTAATTTATAAAAAAGTTAAAACATGGCAAACAATTAAAATTTGATTGTTAAATTGTTCTTAAGACAAAAAACTGAAATTTTAAACAGAAATGAGTTGCTGATAACCTTAATTTTTGATGTCGACAAATATAGGTACAAGCTAAAAAAATTTAAATTTTTTTTAAAGATAATTGAAAAACTAGAAGGTATCAAGTATAGAAATTGTTAAGGCTGAAGGAAAATCCTGGTCTTGCTTCTGGATAAGAAGCAGCGCTCTCATCTCTCCCTCCTTCCCAGGGCCGAAGGAGTTGCCTGTTTTAGGACTCTCACTGGTCATGACTATTTGCAGGCCCATTTACACAAAATCAACCTGGCCAGTTCACCCGACTGCGTACTTTGCAACACCTCTCCAATGACGGGGAAGCATCTTTTTAGCTGTCGCTCTCTTTTTGACATTCATTCCAATGACTACTTTCAGGCCCTCACACCTTCTAAGGCCACTTCATTTTTATACTGGACTGCAAGACGTCTTATGTTTGATAGAACAATGGAGGCCGTAGTTAAAAAAAAAAAAAAAAAGAAATTGTTAAAGCATAATTTGTTTTATTGAAAGAAATGCTTAAAAACTTTACTCAAAATTCTACGGCAACAAAAACAAAATAGTAATATAAAATAATTTTAAGAGCATTTATGACAATTCCTTAGAAAATACTTTGTGATGCAGAAAGGTTGTCAGGCATACTGAAAAGTACCCCCAGCTTATGAGTAAAGCGCCACAATATTTGGATCTTCGACTTTTCCAAGCCACGCTAAATCTTGAAGCTGCCGTCCATACATTTTCTTTCAAGTTTTTATATAGAGTTTCAACAAAAACATAAGCAAACAGGATGGATTTGCCGCCTGGGGCAAAGGCACAAGTTTTTGCTCCCCTTAGATCCAGCATTATCACAACAACAAGGATTTTGAGGTACATTAATGTCATGTCTTATGTAAGTTTTTTCAATATAAATTCTGCGCACACAACATGGTCTACAAAATCATGTTCTATCACAATTTTTGTTTTTCTTAATGCATAATGTCTTTGGGCAGAAAAAGTTAATAACTTCTTTTTAATGAGAATTTACAATGACATACCTTTGCGCTTTAAATTCCGATGATTTTCTGGATGAGCTGCAGCATACGACTTGTTAAAACCTTGTTCTAACATGAAGTTAACATGATATTCTTCCCAACTAACACGACCTAGGCAAAAAATGTTAATGGTAAAACACATTATTGAGAAAGAAATCCAAATCTAGAACAGTCAACTAATTTGCTAACTGCATAAACAAGTAATTATCACTACACTTGAATATTCTAGAAAATAATTTTTGTCAATTTATACCAGAAAGTCTACTGCTCAGCCAATAATTGGAATAATTTTAACTGAACCACCCTGTTTTTTCCCCAAAAATCACCCATCTGGCTTATATAGTATCAAATGATGCCTGTACTGTTAATATTTTTGGAACTTTACTTTCTTATTGAGCTTTTTCCTCTCACTAAAAATTGAAACTCAAAAAATGAAAGATGTTAAAACCACCAAGAAAAATTAGAACAATAACTTAAATATCCTAGCTGTGCACAAAAGCAATTCTATATTAAGTAAAGTAACTAACTGAATTTTAAAAGGTCATGTAACTCCTATGCATCACTCATAGTGTGTTGATATCAAGGCCGTATGCAAGGGGGAGGTTTATAGGGTTCAAACCCGACCGAAATTTTTCAAAACTATTCCAAAACAAGATTTTTTTATTTTCTTTTAAACATGGTCTTTTCAATCAAACATTTTTTTTCAATTTGCACTGGAAAGTGGGGAAGGGAAACGTAGGGCAAAGTAAAATAGTTAAGAGAACTTAACTTCTTCAAAGTGAAGATATTGGAAATTATCGTACATAAAGAAAGAACAATGGCTTTTATAAAGAACTTGCATTGGAATAATAATTTTAATTTTTGGCACTTAACTTGCACCTTTTAAAGAAAATAATAAAATTTTTCATTTGCCAGTTGTAAAGTGCAAACAAAAGAATATTATATAGGCGTACAAAAAATACATGCAACACACTCCCCTCTTACTCAAACACTCTATTGTAACAAAAATCAGTAGAATATACGAATGGAATCATGATGTTGATTATGATTTTTTCCAAGAAATGTCCGAAAAAAAGCCTCCCTGAAACAAAGCCTGATTATGGCCCAGGCTGATATTCATAAGTGTTTCATTGTTTATATTTTATTTCATTTTTCCCATACAGTGTTGCAGATCAATTTTGATGTTTCAGAACCATCTTTTTAATGAGACATACACTTGACAAGTTCAATGTCATTTAAAGCTTATTGTTCTTATTTATATGCACACAAATATATAACATAAAAAAATATACAGGTGTACTGACTCTCAATCCTTCTCCATTATCATTAAAAATATTACAGAATCTTAAAACAATAAATATTTGCCATGATGAAACTTACCATTGTGGTCTTTATCTAATGTAGTGAATATCAGAAAGTTATCTCGAACAGCTTTTTTAAAATGTTCCTTCACTTTATTGATCATCCAAACTTCTAATTCCTCCAAATTCAAAAAACCATCATTATCAAGGTCCGCTCTGTAAAAACGTACATCAGAAACTAATAGCTAGCTCTCACAGCAAACAAGAAGTAAGTTTATCACACATCTACTGAAGCCATATTATTTATTTTAAATCAAAATGTATGCAAATAAATAACTACGGAATTAATTACGAAATTTACATTGTAGGTTTTTCTCAGAGTTCGAATCACACGGTTCTTAGTCGCAGGTCACAATCAAAAACAGAAATGCAGTAGGAAAAAAAATGTGGACACCAAACGAAAACTGAAAAGTACCCTTTTTGGCTTTGTTGATGAAGCTCCTGTGTTTTCAAGATTTTGCCAGCAAAAATTTTGATTTGTAGCCTAGATTTTAAACCTTAGGCCCCAAATTTGATGTCTTGGGGGGGGGGGGGGTTGCATCAATACTTTTTTTTTCCTGAGCCATAGCGATCAAGGCCCGTAATCGATCCAAATGATAAATGATATTTTTAATATTTGGATATACATTTGATTCATTAAAACTGGTATACATGTTGACATCTAAAAGCTTATATTAAGCATCACTATGACTTCTCAACAATTGTTTTGTCGTAACAATTGTTTTGAAATGTCGTAAAATTTCCGATTTGGGGGGGTATATCAAAGTAGTTCCCATATTTCATATTAGCAGTTGTAAGTCTTGACCACTTATTTAGCATGAAGTCTAGAGAATACTTTTGCAAATGATATTCTTAAATGATACAAACCAGGGTTGTTTGGTTTAAACCACGTTGGCTTAAACCAATCAGGTTTTTTTTTTTTTTTTTTTTAAACATGCGTTTTTTTTTTTTTTTTTTTTTTTTTTTTTAAAAAATGATAAAAAAAGAAGGAAAAAAAATTTCTTCAAATGTTTACATTTATTTAATGCACATATTAAAAAATAAAATTTTGTTTATGCAAAGTTGTAGACATAAATAACTAAGAACATTTTTTTTTGAAATTTATTAAAGTTTGCAAAATTATGTTTTTTCAAATCAATATAACATTTCTCATTGTGTAATATATTACAATGCCAAAGAGCAGATTTAGACAAACTTTCTTCATAACACATAATTTACATGAATAATTAATATTTATAAAGGATTGCATATGTATTACAGATGCAATCCATTATATTTTTCTCAATTCATTTTCCACAGGTGCCAGGTTTCCATTTATGTGCATCTATTTGCTGTAAAAAACTTTGGCTTTTAATTTCCATACATTTAAGTTTAAGGAGCCATTATGTTTAATGAATAAATAATTTCAAGTGATAAAAATATTATTTATTCTTTTCTGGAGCTGATTTAGCAGTAAATAGTTGAATACTTTTAAATATAATCGGATTGCATTTTTCATTTCTTGCAGAAGATGTTACATTTTCTGCAAAATATATTTCATGAAACAAAATTTGCTACTAATTTACTTTTTCTAAGGAGTCTATACATTTGATACAGGGGTGATTGTGAGTTCATGAAAAAATACCTGAAAGTTTTAAAGAGAAAATTGTGTGGGAGGGGGACTTTTTTTTTAAACCAAGGCTCCTATCTATTAAGCACACCTAATTTTATAGTTATATATATTTAATAATTAATTGCCTTTCGTAAACAAACAAAACACATTTCATTTTTTCGAATAGTTGCAAATAGTTTTTAGTAAAAATATTGTGCATGCATTTAATTAAATTGTAAATGAGTAATAAAGTTACTTTTGCGCTGGTGTTGTACAAATTATCTCAAAAAAAAAATCAAGGAGAAAGTAAAAGTCCAACAGAATTACTGTTTGTTGTGCGAAAATATTTATAAAGTAATGAAAGTTGCATTTGTTACTGAAAATATGGAAAATAATTTATCTAGATGCAATACCTACAAATCTCCTAATCAATACAATATGACCTGAGTCAAAGATTTCATACTTATTAATACTGAAGTGAAATACAATTTAAAGATGTTATGTATGTGTTAAAAACTTAAATAATTGAAACAAAAATAAAATTCAGCCTGAGATTCAGCATTTAAGTTTTTAACATTTGACACTTTTAAAGAGCATGGATTTTATTTAAAACTTTTATTTTAATGATTTAATTAAAATAAAAAGAAATGTTATTTGTTTGCCTTTCAACAAGGAATGCCAAGCATCGAAAATGAGAAATATCCTATTCTCATAGCAGATGTAAAGAGATCGCAATTTTCAAAATTAAGGCGTTAAAAGTATGAAAATGGAATATAAAAGAATTGAAATAAACTTACTCCAGATTTACTATTGAAAGCTCTGAGAAAAAAAATATTATTTTTACCATCCAAATAATAAAAGCAAAAATAAAATTAAATCAGAGCTTCAAATTTTAACTTTTTGATTTTCATTAAAGAACACAGAATTTTGCTCGAAATTTTTAAATTTCTGATTTTTTACTATAAATAAAATGATAGTTCATTTATTTGTCTCCTAACTAATGGTAATAAGCATCAAAAATGAGAAAAATTCGATTCTTATATCGGATGCAAATGGATTGCATTTTTTAAAATGAAGGCATCAAATTAAAAAAGGATGCAAATACAACAATTCATAAAAGTTTTTAAAAAAAAAATTAGAATGGCATCTTAACATTTCTACTCGATGAATATTATTAGTAATTATCGGTATAATCACCGAAAATTCGAAAAAGCAAAAAAATAATACCAAAGGTGAGAAGATAAAAGCATAATTAAAAATATTTTATTTCCGGTATTTTCAAACATGAAAATACCAGAAATCCGGTAAAATACCGGAATACAATCACCCCTGTTGATAATTATTATTATTTGTTTTGATGTAATAAATCATGTTTTTCTTGGATCATCACTACTTTTTGTCTCAACCTGCATCATATCTATTTCTTGAAGTGGTTTCTGAGAGGTCTATGCATTCGTACCAATGTAAGTATTAATTGATCAATCAATATTTTCTTATAAAAAGCTATTTTAATGATGTAATTAAATTACATTGTTTCCTTAAATAATTAAGAAATGTGGTTTTATGACTTGAAGCTTGATTGATTATTAATTACACTAAATTTTTATTACTTTCTGAAAAAAAAAAATATTGTTTTCGAAATTATATTAAAACCAAAAAAACCTGGTTTATACCAAAAAACGTTTTTTTTTTGGTTTTTATAAAAAAACCCGTTTTTTTCCAACTCTGATACAAACTCTAATGTTTGACCTTGATTATGAAAAATATATTTACCATGTCACAAAATGAAAGCCATTACTTTGAAACAAAACTAATGTAACTTATGTTTACAAAACAAACAAATAAATGCATAAATAAATATGGATACATCCATAAATATAATCACATAACAAAAATAAAATTAGTTCAACTCCCATCTATTATTCTTATTTGACGTATCAAGAATAAAAAGAGCTACTTGCTTTTTATGGATGGATGAGAGCAATTCTTCATCTTGAGAATTTGTTTTATTAAAGCCTAGTAAAACTTCTTTTCTAAATTCTTTGTTCAAGTGTCCATCTCTTTCCATTTTTACGCCTTCCAAATGATCTGGTGGTTTTATTTCATCGTATGTTAATTTTGTAGTAATATGAAGATTGTTTACCGAGTCATTTAAATTTTGTTTCAGTACAGCCAAATTAATGGGTACGGACCAAACTGCGGAAAAAAACAACATAAAAATATAACACAAAACTAGATACATAATACGCAAAAAGACGTAGACTTTTTAATTGACATGCAGGAAGTGCACTTTCTGATCAATAGCCTGACATTTACAACATCTAACTGGGTTATTACTGCTATTTTTCGATTTCATCATGCGAGAAAATGAAACTAAAAGCAAGAAAAACTTGATTTGTCGTCCTTCCTCTCTCCTGACTGCGACTAAAATCCGGTAAAAGAAATACGTTGCCTTTTGTAAATTTCAAGATTTTTTTTCCGCGAGTTACATCAAAACATAATGTAACATTCAGCATGCAGCTCAAAACGTAAACAAACGAAGACAATTTCTGTTTTGCAGCCAAAAAATAAAATATATCAAAAATAATGCTACTTTAGTGGCTGACTTTTAAAAACCGCCATCTAGTGGTCAAACATGAAAGCTTTAAACCACTGTAAATAAACTACGAGGATGTAACTCGGCATTGCTAAACCACTCTTTGTATATTTTTTCCGCTCAAAATTGGCTATTCAAATAGGAACATCTTCCATATCTCTCGTTTCTATTCATCGATGCAGCTTAACACATTAATGCCTGATATTTTTTTTTTCAACGATAAATTGTATACCGGTTACAAATAGTGTTTAATGGACAGGGAAAATAGTTAAAATATTATCATGTAAACATCATGTTGTACAGCAGCTTCTAAAATAAAAATGAAAAGCGGCTACCACCATTTTTTTAGAGTGGATCAAAAACCGGTAGTTCCCGATATTTGATGCATGGGATCTTTTTCCCTATGCAACGATTGTATTGAGCAACCATATATATTTGGTTCATCAATTTCAAGTACTTTCTTTTAGCTATTGGACAATCGCTTAGCCTTTACAATAGGATAAATTCCATGAAGATATTCAATGCAATAGTTATGACATTGCTATTATTCCACCGAACCAACGTAATATTATTTTACCTGTCATCGACATTTCTTCAAAACTTCCTCTCTTTTCTTTTTTGAACAACGTAACTTTTAGTTCATGAGCATTTTTTAATCCGATTCTTGCGCAAAACCTTGCTGAGACAAATAATCACGTAGGAGCGCACGAGAAGTAAATAAATTGTCACAGTAGAGATCAAAATTTGCACGCTCAGGGGATTCTGAAATTAAATCTGCAACCCCCCCCCCCTTTCCCAAACAACAGACACACATGCAATCCTTGAATTCTTCATCAAGGTGAAATGCTAAGCTTCTGAAACAGCTTAGGGCTTCTTCAGCAGTCAGACTAAACAATAATAAACACCTAAATGCATAATGGAAAAGTAATTAAATACAACGAATAATTAGTGTTTTAAGGAATTACATTTTTGAAATAGCTTTCTTTCAAAATTTACCTTGAGTATTTTTCGTAATTAAAAAAAAGAGAAAATATTTAACAACATTGTATAATTAAGTTTATATATATTAATTAATTTGATTTAATTAGATTTTGAAAAAAAAAAAAAGTTTTAAAAATGACAATTATTATCTGTTTTTCAGTCTAAAAACATTTACTAACTTCTTTTAATATAAATTATAGATTCTAAGCAAGAAATCAGCAACGGTTAAACAATGCAGCCTTTGGTGCCTAGCGTCCCTTTTTAGGAACGGTTCTTAAAGTGCTATAAAATCCTAAAAAAATTTAAAATTTACAAAATTGCAAAAAAAAGGTAAACTAAACATCGATCAAAGTAGCACATATATCAAACACAGATAGATTTACTTGTTAATAACTTTAAAAACTTCGCTTTTTGTTCTTGAGATTGTGAACGATGTAATTTTTGATAAAGATCATAATCAAATGGCTACAAATCACACTTTACAGCGGTTATGTGCTGCAATCTCTTAATACAGAATTGAAGCAATGCAAGTAATAATTGAACGCAATTATTTGGTTGAAATGTTCATTTTTGGAAAATTCAGACACACTTTTTGGACCGTCCCTAAAAAGGGACGCTAGGCATTAATGGGTTAAGTAGGGGCTCCCCCAGTGGCGTATTTACGTATGGGCTTAATGGGTCAGCCAGCCCAGGGCGGCACGATTGGGGAGGGGGGGGCGGCACTTTTTCCATGCAAAGTGAAGTGTTTTTTTTTTTTTTTTTGGTAGCAGGGCGGATCGGCCGCGAGAATTACATCAATTAATTGAATTAAATACTGTTCTTTATTTAATAACACTGGAACACTGGTGGAATTTTTCATACAAAAGTACTGAACCGCAGTTTTTTTTTTTACAACTCTGACATTCAACACCTCAAGGGGGGGGGGGCAGATAGTTTCAAAAGCACAGAGCACCCCTCACGTCCAAATACGCCTCTGGGCTCCCCGATGGGAGTTGTGGGGCAGACCGATACAAGGGAGGGACGATGTGACTGATCGCCCAAAGCGTTGGTAAATTTTCAAAAAAGGCAGTTTTAGACTATCTTTGTTGCTAGTTAGAAGAGGGTTAGGGTTCTCCTATCAGCATACGTTTCGCATTTGAAGTCCAAAACATATAAAATCAACATTTGTAAACCAAGATACTAAATTGGAACATTTCTAGATTCGCTCTTGTTGTGGGGTGACCTCACAGAAATTTTCTTATTCGTCGATTTTTTTTTTTTTTTTTTTTTTTTACTATTCGGAAAATTTGGAGACATTATATTTTGCTTTTGTAAAAAAAGAATGTGAGTTTTCTCTTACTTTCGCTGGCGAGAAAGAAACGGTTAAAAATTTGGTTATGTGAGGTTAATAAATGGAATGGTTCATAGCTTAAAAAATTAAGAATACAAGTACTGTTACTGTCTGACCAAGAGCCGCTATATAGACTTTATAGGGGTCTTAGTCTGATCACAGATGAGATGGAAAGGCTAAAACATCCGGTTTAACCCTCTGGCGGTTCGGCAATTCCAGAAGACGTCCAAAACTGTCAGGGCGTTAAAGGAGGAAAAGGATGCATCTATTCGTTTTCAGGAATGCTAGCTTTTGCAAATGTGTGTTCGTCTCTAAACTAAGCAGAGGCACTTTGATCTGAACGAAAAAGAGTATCAAAATTTTTGTTTTCTCCTTCCTTCAGATCGACTCATCTTAACTGAACGTTTGCCAATTCTACAGCACTACAAATAACTGTGGCCAAACGGTAACGGCGAAATTTTAAGCCACGTCGATTTGACATCAGTAGGGAAAGGAGAAGGAGGGCATTGGGGAGCCCTCTTCCAAAAACTATTCGAAGAACAAAAATTTCAACATCGTAATTTCCCGCTTTTTTTTTTTTTTGGAAAAGGTTAGATGAGAGAGAGGAGGTGAGGACGTTTACACCTTTTGAAATTGAAATGTTGAAGACATTAATTCAGACTATCTCAGGAAGTATTTATTAAGAAATCTGTTAGCGATTTATTTATTTTTGACACCTTCTTATCTGTGTTTTTCTTCTTGCACCAGTTTTGACTCTTACCATATCTTACCTAATACGTTTTTTTTTTTTTTTCAAATCTAGTTATCCAAGATAATTTTATTTAAATGACATTAGAGGGACTGGAAAGCACTGTCTTCTCTGTTCAAACATATAAGTTTTAACAATAGTTAAATTTTAATCAATGATGCAATTAACTAATCAACCACACCATCAACAACCATGCTGTTTTGTCACTTGTACATTATCAAACATGGGTTGATAAAATCAATTGATTTTGGTGCAAAATTTCTAGATAGCACTTTTGTTATCAGCCAAATTTTTCAGTTTTTTATCTCACGCTGATAGATATCAGGGAATTCAGATGGTGCAGTATTAGGCCAGTATTGTGGGTGCGGCAGTTCATCGCATTTTATTTTTTCCTGATTTGTCTTTTGCAACGTGGTCTTACACTACCATGCTTCACAATGGCACCTTTTCTGCTGGTAATCACTGGAAGGAATGTACTCTCCGGTTATCCCTTAATTTTAGCAACAATATTCTTGTGCTATAAAACAAAAAACTTTTATGATTCACTGATACCCAAATGAAATTGCCAAATTTTATTCCAAAACTAATATTTTTTTAGAAATCCAATGTGGAAAATTCGTACACTGCATAGCAAAAGGGTGTTAATTACAAGACAAATTGCATTATTTGATGTAAATTTATTGGTTTGAAATACGGCAGAACTTTCCTATCCCCATAATGTAATTTCCCTAGTCATTAACTAACTGTCTTAAGTTTACCCTGTAGCTTACACATTATCAAAACCATGTAAAGGAGACATGGGTTTGATACATGCACACTACCAGTGAACTACATGGACCACTTAAAGGAACAATAAGCTCAGGGCCAAATTGGAATTTTAAGATGTAATACTTACTCAAACAATTAAAGACAACTTTTTGTTGTGAAATTTTACACAAAACAAAGAAAGAAATAAGAGAAAATTAAAAAGTTCGGTTCTTAACAATGATTCCTTAATGATGTTACAAAAAAAAAAAAAAAAAAAGAAAAAAAAAAGTGGAAAACCTGAAACTTGATAATTATGATTTTTTTAGTACCATATAATGCTTTTGTTTGAGCCACTAAGCCTAGTGGTTCGGAAATTAGCTGAAGTTCAAGTTATTTTTGAATGTGAATTTTCAAAAAGGTTTTTGAAGCTATTTAAGGCTCTCTAATTTAAAGGTCAAACACTACTTTTTTTGGATAATTGTGTTAATTTTTAAAAGAAATGAAACATTTGCCTCAAAATCCATGTCATGTTGCACCATTTTTAGTAAAAAAAGATACTAACGGAATTAATTTTGAATATTTTGTAAAATAGAATCAGAACGAAAATTGCATTTTTTAGTTGAAAGGGAAATAACAAAAAATAATTTTTTAGTACAATTTAAATATGTTCAAGCAATGACATTTTTCATATATGGTAAAATTATTTCTAAAAAAATTATTCCTTTTCATAATTCATAAGTTTAAATTCTTTTAATGAAAATTAAGCAATTAAAAAAAAAAAACAATAAATAAAAAAAACGTGTTGTAACCAGGGCTGCAAAGTCGGAGGAAAAATGGTCGACTCCGACTCCGACATTTTAAAACTTCCGACTCCGATTCCTGCTTTTTTTTATTATTTATTTTTTTTAAACCAAATGTGAAGAGGGAAAACCCCTAACCAAAGTTTGAAATATTAAGTCCATTTTTAAAAGTTTCATTTTTATTCATGGTCGTAGCCAGGACTCACTTTAGGGGGGGGGGAGGAGTAGCAAGCTGGGATATCCCAGTTGGAGGTCATGGGAGGCCATTGTGACATCTCAAAAAGTTTAATTTTCTTAAGAATTCTCGCAGGTAATTTCACCACATTTGTCTCAATTCTCGGAGGTCACTGTGACCTCCCAAAAAGTCCAATTTCTCCAGAGCAAAAGACAAGTGCTGCTCTTGTCATTTGACTCCGTACAAAACTAATTCTTTTCTTGTTAAATGGCCAGACTTTATTTTAACACATTGCATTTTTGCTGCAAATATTTTTTATTCACTTGCATAAGCCCAAACATAGCAATTCGTTTCACAAAGCAGACCCGCCATTTTGAAGCTCTTTTTAATGATCCTAGATGCTTAGGATTTGGATATTGGAAGCCGAAAATTTGTATCTGTTAGTTTCAAAGATATGTTTTCACCTCAATAAAATTTCATCCAAATTGGAGGTAGTCGGAGTCGACATGTTTTTCAGCGACTCCGACTCCTTTGGTCCAAAATCAGTCCGATTTCGACTCCGCAGCCCTGGTTGTAATTAAAGAGGAATTTAAGAATTATATGTGTTTAGAGTGTAAGCATGGACACAAAATTTCATTGATTATTTTTATTTGAAGAAATCATTTTTTAAATAATATACTACAACATATTTAGTCATATTTACAATTTACAGCTTTTTTAAACATTTGCTTCAACTCATTACACAATGTGTACACATGATTATGTTATATGAACAATTGTACACTAAGCAGTATAAGCTAGAAAACAATGACGGTGATGAAGATATACACAGTCTGTCCTATGACAAAATCTATAAAATTTTGATTGTAAAAGTTTAGTTTTGCATTGAGAAGCTAAGAAATATGCTTTACAATCAAAATTAAAAGCTATCACATTTTTATCAACATATTTTAAAATCTTGATACAAATATAAAAGAAATAAATTAAAAATATGTATTAAATAATTTACATAAGATATAAATATTACACAGACATTGAGAAGCATTGACTGTGCTATAGATATCAATTCCATTTATTTTTAAATATTATTCTAAGATAATTTTTTTCAGAAAATAGTGCACACAAATTTTAGTACATTTCATTATTTATGATTATTTATGTAAGAGTAAGAAGTTCATTAATAATATTTTTACATTATAATACAAAACTTTTAATTTCATTTGAAATAAGTAATTTAACTATAAAAAGATACTGCATTTTAATGCTCTTATAAAAAGAACAATATTTTATATTTGTAGTTATAGGAAAAGTAAGAAAAATAATTGTCAAACACTAATTTTGATGTTAAATTAAGAGAGAATCTTAACATTTTAGAAAAAATAGAGCTTTGATATCTTGAATGAAATCTTTATAATGCTCAAAGAATATACGTTTAAATTTTAATGATTATGTTAGAAACTTTTGCCAAGTAATTCTTTAATAGTTCCTTAAGGATTACTTATACTATATCAGTATTATATGCAAACAATTACTTACAAAGCAAACAACAAAATTTCCCAAACATGTCTACAATTGTATAAGCATGTATGGACTATACTTCTTCAACAGGTTGCTTACTATAATGTACTTTAAAATAACTTAAAGACACTATAGTGTGGCTCTGATAAATTGAAATATGTGAGCATGACAATGTTTATCTTCTTTTGAGAGTTCTGCAAAAAGGGACAGGTTATTGGCATGTATTTGAATTGGAATATATTTGCAAAACTACTACAAAGTAACCACACTCAACCGCTAAGTTACCTTTCACTATTGCTTCAAAAAAAGGTAATTATTGTTGAGATCCTTGCTCAACTTAACACTACCAAGCTATGTTATAGAATTCGCTCATGAAAATTTAATTATACAGAGAAAGGAATAGAAGAAAATATTAGGCATGGTTACTAGGAGAACATTTACTGAAAAGCAATGATGAAATATATGTCAGTGTTCCCCCTAAGCTTTTTTTCATGAATGCCTCACCCTGATGTCTCTTTCCCTAAAGTGAAAGGGATCTTTTTGCCAGTTTTGAAGAAAAGAAAAGCTACCTTCTTTGCTTCCAACAAAAACAAGATTTTACATTGTACATTTGATGGTTTTGTGATGAAGTTTGTAAATGCTAACTAATTTAAAGGAAACATAATTAGTACTTTGATCAGTATTAGACTGATGCACAGCTACACTCGTCTTCAAAAGCAATGTAAAATCTCAAAGTTTAGTCTTGAAAATCAAAAATAATTCACAGCAAAAAAAAAAAAAAGTTGAAGGAACATTTGTATTTTAAAATACCTCCATTTGATTAAAAAAAAGTTAAATGCAAATCAATGAAATAATAAATTATTTTAAAGGGATCTCTTTTTTTATATTTTTCCTTTTGTTCTTGACTATATTTTTAATGGTTTATGTTTTTGAAAAAAAGGTGAACTCCCCAAAAAATCTTAAATTTCATTTGCACATGTTTTCTTTCAAAAAGAGCTAGTTGTCATTTTTTTTCCTTTTTTCTAATATTTAATACTGAATTTTAACATCTTTTGTATAAATATTTCATTCATGATAAAAAAAACTCATATTTTAGGTGCCTAGTTTGTTTAGATTCTCTTTGTAAATTATAATTAATATAGGTTTGTTTAAAAAAATATGACACCATATAAACTTAAATTATAAACTATCACTTTAAACTTAACTGAAAAACAAGTGATAAAAATCAAGCTTAATGATATATGGTTAATAGTTCATAATGCTAATCTCATCCTTTTACAATCTGATATTACAAAAAACCAAGATCAAACATTTAACACCACATTGTGACAGTCAGGCCACTAGTTGAGAAATTGCTGCAATGGTGATAAAAGTACCACATAAAACTGTATTTATATTTCCACAGGATATGACAGTAGAGAAGCACAATCCAACTTTCAGTAAGCCAGATGAAAATAAAAAAAATATACTATGAAATAAAATATTTCTTTTATTCACTATAACTGCTAAGGATAGTTCTAAGATACTGAACTTTCTTGGGTTTTCAGCAGATTGTAACACCCTTGGCAAACACGGACAGGTTTCAGTATCCGAAGTCTGTTTATTTCCGATTCAAACCGACTGCACCTGAAAAAGGATATTTCAGAATTTGTTAAGTAATTTAACCATTTACAAATACATAAACTCAAAAAGCTATCAATGAGTTATACTACTTAACCAAATATTGAACTTCAAGACAATTAGTTTTTGCATTGTCAAAAATAAGACCATTTAAATTTCATTTGGAATTATTTAATGCAAAAACAGTGTAATGTAAAAACAGAATAGTTTTGATAAAAATACAAATTAAATATAAAATAAAAGAACATAATATTTACTATAATATTGGTGAGATTTTAACAACTGAGCAGAGACACAAAATGATTCCAGCTTTGATGACTAGTGAGAAGTTTTTAATTTCATACAAATGTCCAGACTTTATTCATTAAGAACACTTCTGAACTTGTTCTTATAATGGTCTCATCTGAAAATAATTGTTCACAGTGATAAGCATATCCGAAAGCTGTCAAGATGCCAAATGACATGGACTTGTCTTTCTCTGGTATCTGAAAAAGTGTTCAGGTGTCTAGATTTCATAGCCAGTCAGTAGATTCATGCAGTGTGCAGTGCATTTCATATGTGAAGTAGATTATGTAAGTAAATTTCTTATTTGAGAAAATTGCATTTAACTTTGTAATGCTCTTAATCTATTGGAAAGTCGATAAGTATTGTTCTACTGAGTCGTAGGTACTAGGAGGACTGACAATAGTATTGGAGGGATGAGACTGATCTTCCTCTGGCTATTTTGAATCTGACAGTACACGTCTCAACAGTGGATTTCTTTCCACTTTGTCATAAGTTAAGAGTAACATTCTCTTTTACCGTGTCTTAGTTTAAGCTAAAAATTGGGTCAATTCAAAATTTTTTAAGCATATAATAATGACTAAATGCCTGTTATTTAAGTCAAACCACATGTTAAAGCCTGTGTTATAATAAACAAATACAAAAAAAAAGGTCAAAGTAAGAAAGAGGGGATGAATGGTTATACAAATGAGTCAAAACATAAGAAGTGGAAAATTGTGAGAAATTGGAGTCACTTCTTGGATAGGATCATCAAATAGTTGTCTCTTATTGGCTCAGGTGGAAACACTGTAAAATCTGCTGTGCATCTTCGGCAGCAGTGCAGCAGCTAAAGTTGCACTAAAGTATTATGCAGCAAAATCATTCTATTACTAGGACTAAAACTTTGAATGGTATTTGAAATGAAGTGAAGTTGCTATTCAGTTTAAGGTTGGAAAGCAGTGAAAAAATTAGTTGCTTTCGTTACAATAAATGTTAAAATAGGAAGGATGGTATATGGTTGCACAGATCTTAATATTATAGACTATCCATAAACAAAAAGTACAATTAATTTATATATATATATATATATAAATACATATATATACTGTCGGCCTCGCTTAAACGAATACTGTCGGTTCCAAGAAATATTATTCGATTAAACGGGGTATTCGATTTTGCGGGGATCTTTAACATTATGTCTATGGCATTGGTTCCCTTTGTAATTTAAAAAAAATCCAAAAAGCTCAAAATTCACATTTTTTGTCTCAAAATGGCCATTGTCTTTCAATTGTAAATATATAGAGTAATAGAGATAAGCCTTTAAGCACACAAATTGATAAAATTTAATACAGTTAAATATGAGTATTTTCCAAAAAAGTTTACACGATTAACAATGAATTATCAATTTAAGGCTCACCTATTTCATTTTTAGCAAAAGTAAGTTAAAAACAACTATAATTCATGTTCTAATTACCTTGGAACATTGGCACGAATATTGTAAGATGCAGAAAAATGAGAGGTTCTAACAGATATTTAATTCTAATTGTTGTCGAGCTATGTTGTATTAATAAGCACCCGGGCAATAAGCTAGTTCATAATAAGTATCTCATACCTGGAGCAGAAAAGTTGTCCACAGTTTCTGCAGTGATGTCGCCTTTCGGCAAATGAGAATTTCACTCCGCATGAAGTGCAGTTGTCTCCGCCTTCGTCTCGCACCCAGTGGTCGGCGATGGCTCTTCCAGGTTTGTCCGTAACGCTCCAGCTGAACACTCTACCCCGAGCATCGCCGACATATACAGACTTATGATCTCTGCGATGTGAAAAGTGTATTAATTAGGTTACTTTAAAATCAAACTAGATGCTAAAGCCAGTTATGACTGGGAAAAGCTCACTAGTCAGTTACATTGAAACTAAATAAATACAATTAAAAAAGGATAATCTTTAAATTAGTTTAAAAAAACTAAAAAATACGCTTTTCGATGCATTTATCAACATGTAATATAGTTTAGCCTTTAGTATTAATATATTACTTTTAGATTTGCAAATAACATGAATTTTATCTTTTATTCAGAGTTACATACAAACTGAAACACTTACAAAACATCAACACACACATGTAATATAGTTTAGCCTTTAGTATTAACAATAGTATCAAATGTATTACTTTTATATTGGTAAATAATGTGAATTTTATCTTTTATTCAGAGTGACATACATACAAACCCAAATGTGAAACTGTTAAAGCGTATTAAAAAGAGGCCAACTTTTGAAGCACATGAATATTTAAGATAGCTAACATCAAGCGTTACAAGATTGGAACTCTCTGCACCATATTGAACCTTTAGGGTACATCTTGCTATTAGGAATGTCAGAAAATATTCAACCAGTAAGGACATCATTATAATGAGGAAAAGTTAACTTTTGTGTCTTTTGTTATTCTGAAGCACGTCCATTTTCACGTAATCAAACCTTGAAAGATTTGTGACATTCTTATTCGGTACTTGTTTAAACAACGTCAGTTCAGAACTTCAAATTGTTCAGGAGAGAGAAAAAACGTCTGAATTTCAGCATTGTTTCTATGGTCAACGTTCAAATAACAGGTCCCTTATCTTTCGAATTGGTAATCTGACTGACGTGATTTTTAACCTCAACACGCATCTTGACTCGCACACCTCGTTTTCATCAAAAACGATTTTTCGAATTTTTGTGACTGATGTTGTTTTTGTTCTCACCGATTCAATTGTTCTCTCTCATACAGTTTTTATACAGATTTCAATATTAAGCTTATGTTTAAAATGGGCATAAATCATACCTTGACACTGCTAAAGCAGTAACAGCAGCAGGCTCAGTGTTATCTGAACGGTCAAAGGCTGTATGCATAGTAAGTTTGCTGCGGAACACCAACTGGCAATGCCATTTGAACCCTGAAAATCACAACAGCGATTTTAGCAAAGACATCTTTATTAAACATTTGTAACTTTAAAACTATTTGTTTGATTTTTTTTAAATTTTGCACTTTTTTGACATTGTTCTTCATATTTTTACCATTTTGTGCACAGGTATTTAGTTCTTATTATGGTTGTAGTTACACATGGAAACAGAAATAAATAAATAAATAAATAAATAAATAAACAAATAAATAAAAATAAATATTAGATTTGAAAAATAGAATCAACTTGCAAGCAGGAGAACATAATAAATCTTTTAAGAGTGCAAATACAATTTCTTCAGGAAATAAATAAATAATAATAATAATAAAAAAAAACACAGTTTAAAGTGAATTTATGACAATTTAAAATGAAAAAATAATCCAAGATACATTATTCAAACCAGATACATTATAAAAGTAAAGAACAATACAAAATTCAATCAATCCTAACACAGTAATTTCCAACTTAAAGAGCAAGCTATTGAACATATTTAAAAATGGATGCAGTAGACTGATTTATTGGTTCATATTTTTTTTTTGATGCAAGACCAGTTTGTGATCTCATTTCTTGATATCAATCAACTTATATAAGATTGGAAATAAATATAACAATGTAAATGCCTTTTCTGTATACAAGATTGAAATTTAGTATACATAGGATTTTTACCACAAAATATATTTTTTAAAAAAAGGTGGCAAATAGCAAAGTTCCACTGATTTTTAGCTCCACCTTTGAATTTGTCAGCTAAAACTGAAGGATTCACAAAACATTCAAGAAGCAACCACATAAAATTAAAGTGAAATATTTTATCTGAAACAGGTAAGCAGATTCAAAATAGTATTTGAACATATACAAGAGCATAAATGCAAAAGCAAATAACATCAAACAAAAAACCTAAAGAAGATAACAGTGAACAAAGACAAAAATAAAATAGGAAAGAACCAAAATCTTTTTGTTCTAATCTCTAAATGAGAGACTAGCTTGATAGGTTAAAAAAAATAACTTTCCAATAATTTTTCAACACGTAACAAAAATGTCTAATTTTGCAGGCGACAAAGAAATCCTATATTGTAGAATACATTTATATGTTACACACAATGTTTTATAAGTTAGATGTTTAAAACTATTGAAAGAGTACAAAACTACAAATGTATATTTAAGAACAACCTAAAATAACAAAATTTTGAATTAAAAATAAAAGCAAAATCTAATTTTAAATGAACTTTTGCAGGTTCAACTTACCGTCTTTCAGAATCTTCTTCTTCTTCTTCAGACGTATGCCCGAGCCATCCATTCCTCTGTCACTCTCCAGGACTTCACTTTCAGATACCATGACGAAGGAATCTGTGAGAGACGTATCAGACTTGCTCAACCTCATTTTGCTGGTGGTATCGGACAATTCTTCTGCCTGAACAGAAACTTCAGGGCCCACGGTACTACAGCGTTGGAAATTACCATGCTGGTCGAGCGGTACTTCAAAGTTTTCAGAATGCACAAGCTTCTTGCTTTTACCTTTGTCACCCGTTTCTGTTGTTGTGTCCTTGCTGTGAAAACCCACCACAGTTTTGGAATGTTGTATCTGACTTGGAATTAGACTGTCTTTTGGAATATCTTTTGTCTTTACAGGACTCTCAACTTTAGTTGTTTCTTTTTCATCATCATACTCGGTCTCTTCACCTGAGTAAAACAGAAATTTTAGTTTATAAAACTATAATAGTGCAACGAAAGCTGAGCATTTAGGTGGCTGATAACAAATGAACTAAAGTTTAAATGTACATGCTAAACACATTGCTATGCAGGATATTGTTGTATTAGAGGAGGATACAAGGGGGTAATCGCCGCTCAATTGTATTACTTTTCACGGGTAATTTTTCGATATTGAAGTTCTAAAAATTCAATTTTATAAGAGTTTTAATGAAGTTGGGGGAAAAAGGTTCAAAGCTTTCCCCAGAAACATTTCGGAATTGAACCCTTATCCTTTTTTCGAACCCTTATTCTTTGTGATCAATATATGTAAACCAGTTTGCATAGCAAAAAATAAGTAAGAAAAAATCCCCCTACCTTGACAAATTTTTGGATCTGCTCTTGTGTTGTACATATTGGTTGTGTAAGAAATAGGGAACTTAAGAGATATTAAATTTAACCACGGCTTTACACAGGGAGAGTTTTAGGAGTTAAACCTTTCCCATTGTGCAAAAATAAAAAAGACCAAACAATGAACAATGTACATTTGACTTATATTTATAGCTTTAATGTCTAAGTTTGTGTACAGTACTTAAAAAAAAAATCATTGAAAATCTGCTATAATTTATGATGGTCCTCTCTTTACTGACTGTATACACATTTTCGAAAAGAGGTGGAAGAACCAACTGAATGATCCGTCAACACAAAACATCAATATTGTTTCTTATAAAATGATTATGAGGAATTAGGAATTCACAAAGAACGAAGAATGTCACAAAATAATTGTGTTTGGTATTGTAATTTGGATCTGCAATGAGCTCCTTTTTTAGCTTATTAAATATTATTTCAGAATATAACACATGATAAGCATGATATGCTATAAAAGAATTTGCAGCCATTTTTGAATACTTACTGCAATATACTGCATAGTAAACAGAGAATAAGGTTTGAATAGAAAGAAGTGGTAAAATGAATAAATATTGTAGTCACAAGCACACTCATAATTTTTCTTCTTTGGAGAGGGGTGGGGGGCATAAAAGTCCTTAATATAAGATAATTTTTGAGGAAAATATTTTTTTTAACATGGACAAGCAAAAAACTCTGGAGACCAGTTGAAATTTTTCTGCAGGATCACCGGTTAAAAATACTGAATTGCAGTGAAAAAGTTTAATAGGAAACTGAAGGGATCAAAATGGTTTTTCCTTACAGAATTTCGTGTTAAAAGATTTAAAGGACACCCCACACTGTTGAAATCAGGAAGGTTATATAATTTTGTATTAACTGAGGTTTCATACTAAATTTTGTGGGAAATGTGCTTCACTGTAAATTTATTTGCAAAACTGATTTACTTGGGATCCGTGAGGCCCCCAAGTATCCTTGGGGATACTTTGGGCCCTGGGACTCATTTGAGGAAGAAATCTCGCGAACAAAATTGTTACTGCTGCTATATCTTGATGAATAAGTTATTGAACTTAACTCATTCTTTAAAAATATAATAAGAATAATATTTAATCTAAAATAAAATATTTGACACAACAAGTCATCAGATAAATGTAAAATTGAATACTGAAATCAAGATAAATCCACAAACCTTTCTCTTCTTCAGATAATGAACTACCAGATGCGCTCTTGGTAAAACGAGATTTATGATCGGCACATAAAGTGCTGCGTTGCATCAATTCTCCTATATCTTTCGATCCAGCTAAGCTCATTCTGCGAACAATTTCAGCAGCTTTAGTTTCTACTGGTGGTTCTGCAGGCGTTTTGGTGTTTTTTGCTTGCACCAGTCCAGAAGGAGTTTCATTTGATTCTTTTTCTTCGTTAGACATGCATGTATCTTCAGGTATTTGCACATAATCTGCAGACCACATCTTTAACGAGAATTAAAAAAGTTACTTAGAATGGTTTTTGAACAGTTGATCATTTTGTAAAGATGATAAAAAATTGAGAACAATGTACACATTTGCTTATTAGGTTTCCTTTGAAAATAAAAGAAACACCTCGTTCCTAAAATTTTCTGTTGGTAAAACAGAATACAAAATGCATTTCTTCAAACATTACAAAAACTCATTTCTGCAGATACTGCTTTTTATCTTCCTACCACGCAGTAATATGTATAAAGTTTAGAAAAGCTAAGGATAGTTTAGTTCTTAGTGCAAGAGAAGCAATAAACACTTATCATTTTTAAAGAAGATCGTAAAAGAAGTAGTCATTAAAGCTAGACTTTAACGGTGAAAGGTAGGCGAAGAAGTTTAGATTTCAAAAGGGAGTCCGAGTGGAGTTCAGTTTTTAAAAACATGTAATGATCATTTCCCCTCTGAATACTAGAACAATATTTAGCTCTAAAATGCAAAATCAATTTCAAGAGGGTTTTTAACCAATTAGTTTTTTATGAAGAGGCATTATAATGTTAAAATGAAGATAGAGAAAACTTTAAAGACGACAATAGCAGGTCATTTTTTTTTTGTTAAACGATAAAAAAGAATGGAAATCAAAGTCCATAAATCTAAATCATTAAGAGGTTAGTTTTACACATCCACTTACTCGAACGACGCCATCACTGGAACCAGTCATGATTACGTTCTGATTGTCCCATTCATTGAGGCACGAAAAAGCTACACACAGAATTTGCTGCGTCCTGTCCGCTCTACCAGTGGCAGTGTTTACTGAAGCTATTTCATCTCCGTTAATAGACCATAGGTATAAGTGAGTCCCAGCACATGTTGCTATGTCACCCTAAAATGGAAAAACATACCATTATAGTCAAAGGTAATGTTTATTGATACTATCTATTATTTGGTACTCTAATACTGATGAGTATTGGATTACAGTTAAATTTTATACTTTCCCAAAATATTTTATTTACATGAAGAAAACAGGAAGGCAAGGTTCCCATGGGACTCATTTCAAAATTTACTAAGTTCACCAGAACTATTATTTTCACCGGAAAAAAATTACAATATTACTATCCCAATTTTCTAAAAAATAAGCCTGAAACTCTCCCTTCCCATGCACATTGCAATGATTCAACAAAGTTAAATATAGCTGAAGTACTTTGTTTGGGTATTAATTATAATTGTCATTTAATTTTAAGAGTTTAGGTGCTTTGTGCTTTCTACTATTGCATCTGGATTGTAGCTAAATGACCAAAAATTTGTGCAATTCCATTTGTCAACATACGTTGGGCATGAAGGGCTGTTATGGATTGTTAGGAAAGTTAAAGTTTTAACTACACTCTAAACTACTAGGATATGATCCAAGTACCTGCTACATTAATTGACAACATTTATGAATTCGTTGGGATTTGAACCTAAGCTTTAGGTGTGGAAACATGTGTCGCTATTGATTATGTTGCTAAGATGCTATTTTTTTCTTCTTCAAGTAGCAACTGGCACTAATTTTCACCAACTTTTCATTTACTGTATATACAAGTGTATAGGTTGATCTCACGTATGAGTCAATTCCCCTACTTTTTGAAGGAAAATCAGGAAAAATCAAAAACCTTCATATAAGTCGAGACGCACTTTCTGAAACGATCGGGAACATTTTGCCGCGATTTTTGAATGCAAACGTTTTGAAAAGAAGGAAAATGAAATGCACTGAACATTCTATGTTAAAAATAGCATGATTGTTACTCTTTCTCAAAAAAAGGGTTTATTTTTGCGATCGCGATTTTTGCAAAAGGTATGATTTTACGATTGCGGTTTTTGTAAGGGTTCGATTGTTAAGGGTCACAATTTTTGCTATTTGTTGCTTTTATTTCGCATTATTATCAATAAAATTTTGCAATGAAGCCTATTACATTTTGTTTCAAAAAGATAACCATTAATTGGAAAATTCCTGCAGTTTTCGCGCCGTCGGTCTTTATTGTAATTATTTATTCTTTATTTCACAATCAAACTATGCAAATATACAGTAGAATGTACGAGTATTTACTTCTTTAGCGCCTGTTTAAAATAGTTAGACTAAATCAGAAAAATCTTCTCGTTTTTGAGTGTTTTTTTTCCAAGAGCTGTTTGGGAAAATTTTTCGGAAATTCTGCCCTGCGTATAAGTCGACCCCCTAACTTTCAACTACATTTTTTGGACTAAATTTCTTGACTTATACGCGAATATATACGGTAAATTTGCATTTGTAGAAACAAAAAGAAGTAACACAAAGGAATCATCTAAGTTAGTTTAATAAAATTAGTTTAGGAATATTTACTGTTTATTACGGTGCATTTTATGATGTCATTCTATTTTTACCCTTTTTGTTAACAGAAAGCCTAACAAAATAGAAAGTCTTTCTCCCTACCTTCTTTCTTTTTAATCATTGCTAAAAAAGAGGATAATATTATACTATTATTCAATCAATTTGTTTTGATAGTACCATTGTTGTTCTTTTAATGAAAAATATGAATTTTTGATATAAACAATGGCGAGGCTCGATTCGCAAAACATTGTAGCTGTAATAAAACTTACAGGCTGCAAATTACAGGGGGGTGGGGGGGGGGCAGGTTAATTTTTGTACAGAGCACAATCGCAAAAGCAGTACTCACCGTAACTTCATTGATTGCAACAGCAGCAACCGGAGCAGGATGGCCGAGCAACTGACGCACAAAAACAAGTCGGCTGAGGTCCCAGAGAATACACGTTCGATCGCGAGATCCACTGACAATTAAGTTATACGCACGAGACGCAGCAAGACATGTGACAGGCTCTGTATGCCCGTATAAGTTCTTTTTGATGGTCAATTTCTTCTTGTCGTAATGCCAAACTGTAACCATCTAATTGAAGAAAATAGGAATGAATTACGGAAAAATTTTCAGAAATTAAAAATCAGGAAAACACATTTGAAATGAATAAACATTTAATACAAGCATAAAAATTCAGCCTTGATTAAAAATTAAGATTTTTTGAAAATAATCATTAATATAAAATAGCAGTATTACATTTTATGAGTAAATTAGAACTGTAAGTAATCACAATAGAAAATAAAATTGATCAATAATATTTCATCCATGAAAAGCTAAATTTTGCTATGAAGAAATATATGGATACTTTTGGTGTGGTTACCTTTTATATGATACTGATTTTAAAATAGAAGTATCAAAAATAACTCTAAAGCTAAAAAACAAGTAAAGCATGAAAATATAAAATCGGAATGAAATTTGTTGATTTACCTAATTTTAGAAATTTATTATATGCTATTTATGCATTTCTATTTAATGTAACGTAATTCCATATAGTGGTGTGTCCAAAATTATTAACAAATAATTATCCAAGGAAGAAAAAAGGAAAAGCATGTTCATAGTTGAAATTTGTGCTGCTTCATACTCAAATGCATGACTAGTTTAAAATTTTGTATTGTTATTATGCATGTATTATATTTATTAAATAAAATTAGCAAATTTTGAATCTAATTAGCATGATTAATGCAATACATTAATACATTACCATTTAAAATTACTTTTTTTTGTCTTTGTAGACATTCCTCTGAAAGTACTCATTCTCTCTTCCACGAAATCAGTAGACAAGCAGAATCAAAACATTCTTAACCTATTTAGTTGCTAAATTGAAAAACCAAGATTTTTCATTTTTCCCTTGAGTTAACAATTTTCAATGTCTATCTCCTTTCCAAGTTAAAAAAAAAAAAAAAAAAATGTTCACCAGTAATATTTACAACACAAAATTGAAAGAGTGAATATTAATTTTAGTTACGTTAAGCATAAGGAAAGGGAAAATGAATTTCAAATCATCGAAACAAATTTTGAACATCAAAAAATATTTTTTAAAGCAAGACTTTAAACAATTTATTTCAACCTACCACACTTCCACTGCGCTAACTTTGTTACTATGAAAAAAAGTTTTATTTTATGTTCGCACACAAGACAGACATGTGATTCATCAGAAATTTCTTTGCACAAAAGAGAGAATTGTTTCAATTTAAATAAACTCAGCAAAAAAAAAAAAAAAAAAAAACTAATTAAAGCTACTAACTGAATTTGTTCCAGCTGTAATGATAATTTTGTCATTGGGTGAGGCACAACATAGAATCTCGCCAGCAGGTGTATCTTCCCACACAAACAGAGCTCTTTCCATTTCATATGGACCGATACGAATACTGTGGTCGGCGAAACCCCATGCAACATAGCGAGAATAAAGAGGTGGTACTAAAATTTTATGCTGTTCAACAGCCATAAGGGACTTTTCATGATGAACAATATGGCCAACAGGTCCTTTTAAATCTATGAAAAATATAAACATATGAAAAGATCTTGCAAATAAATACAAGTTTTAATACAGTAATGAATGTAATTAGAGGAAAAAAAAACATTTTAATAAGCAGAACACCAATTTAAGCCTGAAGTATAAATATTTCACTACTTGATAAAGTGTAAGAGATAGTTTCATTTAAAAAAAGACGTTGCTTAAGGGCATAAATCAGTCGGAATGAAAATTCTTGTATGGTTTCATCTTTATATATATATAATATATATAGTTTGTCACCAAATTTAAAATAAGTACTTTGATGAAAATTCTTCTAGTGAGTTACTTTTCAACTCTACTGATTGTAAAGAAAAAAAAGAGACTTGATTTAATAAGCTTCGGCATGACATCACAATGAAAAGGGGTTTAATTAACATACAAAATACATCTTTGAAGGATTTGATACTATTTCCTTGATACTACATCTGTGATTGATACTATTTTAATTATTATTTTGTTTACATAGTCTATCTACAACTTGCATGCAATAAAAAATTCTTTCAAAAACAAATATAAATGTAATAAAACAAATACATAAAGATAAATTGAAAATAAAATAATTGACCTAACCACTGTTGTACTCTTCTTCAAATATGTGGTTACAGAACAAGTAATATCAGTGACTATCTGAATTTATCAACAATAGATAAAATGAAAATTGAGAGGCAGCAAATATTAAACAATCTTTTAATTAGACATTCATAGTGCTGTAAATTGTGGGGTTGGGGAAACCATTCCTCAAAATATTTGCCTTCTATTGTAAACATAATGCAAATCAAAACATTCTGAGATATGGTAAATTATGAAATGGTTAAGCAACAATATCAATGACTAGAAGTATGCCAAAATTTTAATGTACTTACATAATTTTTACTAACAACATGATTGGAAATGATTGACAAATATTACCTTTTAATTTTTAATAGCAACATTTTACTGAAAATGATTATTGACAAATATTACCTTTAACAGAATGTTTGGATGGTTCTAGGTTGTCTAAGTTGTGGAAAAAAAGCTTATCTAAACTGTAACTAAGTCCAGGCATTATTGGTCCAGGATCAACTATACTGGTACGATTTGTAATCTTTTTTGAGGGATGTGGTTTCTTGAAAAGCTGTAAGAAAAAAATATTAAAGTTTTCTTGGCTGAGAGAATTAAAGGAATAATTTATTTCTAAATATAATAGTGAAAAGGAAGAACACAAATATTTCGATTTTAATTTCATAAAAAAAATTCTGTTTTATAATATAAATGAAAAGTTTTCAAAGAAATCCCTCAAAATTATAGTCTAAGAAGATACTATTTTTAGAATGTTTAAAATGTTACTTAAAACATGATAAATAAGAGCCTAATTACTTTGAAACTTATAAAATAAAGTTTTAGAAAACCTACTTCTTTTACTAGAAATTATTTTAATGAATCTTATTAAACAATTTTTTAAAAATTTGTTTAAAATCATTGGTAAAAACATAGGTCAGAGTTGAATTTATCCAACAGCATTACGTAAAACTGCAAGATTTCATGATTATGATTAATTCACATTCAGCAACTTGCATTAGTCGTAAGTACATTAGTATTAAGCTTTCAAGTCTATTTAAGGTGATATAAATTAAGAATAAACTATACATTAGAAAAATCAAATTATAACGTTAACTAATATTCAATATCGGATCATTTTAAATATTTTGGTGTGAAATAATGATATAGCTGACTGCTTTTAAAAACCTACCTGGAATTTCTTGAAAATGGATTTGATAAAGCCAAAAGTTCCTACCTGTTTTGGAATTTGTCCAAAATTGTTAATAAATCCAATGGTTGCATTTTTCTTTAGAGGATCATCAATGTTATATATGTCGACATTTCCTTCATAAAACAGATGATGAAATACATTTACAGCTTCTACAGCAGCAGGCCCTTGTTGCTTATAACCAAATATCAAATCTATCCACTCATGCAAACGAGCACTCACATAGTCACACTCCAGAGCCTATGCAAACACAAAATATAATTATTTACACTCTAGATATGCAGGTAAACAACTGGTTAATGTTTAATGGTACTAAATAATTAATTATTGCTAATCTTCAAAACAAGTACATTGCTATTTTATTTTATTTGCTGTTAAGTACCTTAAAAGTTAGTATTAGAAACATTATTATCAAAGCTATATATTTTTTTCTTCAAAAGCAATAATGAAAGTATTTTATTAATGCAACAAAAAAACAAAACATTAATATTCTTCTGGGAATCAAGTTAACAATCAAGTACCTTAAAAGTTAGTATTAGAAACATTATTATCAAAGCTATATATTTTTTTCTTCAAAAGCAATAATGAAAGTATTTTATTAATGCAACAAAAAAACAAAACATTAATATTCTTCTGGGAATCAAGTTAACGTTTTAGTCTGAGTGTAAATATACAGGTAGTTGTCAAAATAATGGAAACACTTGAGATTAATAAGAAAAATCTACCGTTTATCGCAAAATAAGCGATAAATTGTTCTTTAACTTTAGTTATACACAATATTGACTTCACCGGACATTTCCACATTGAAATTAAATCACCCATGCATTTGGGGGACAACAAGAAGGGGTCGGAAGAAAAACCGCTTTTTGACCATAACTCTTTGAAAATAGCTCGGAATAATTTATAAATTTCAGTAATTAATTAGCATACTATGTATAATTACTGTACAAATTTTTATGAACGTACCATTTATACTTCCGAAAATATGAAACATTTTTTAAAAACAGCAATTTTATTTGAAGGGTTTTTGCTCATAACGCGCAGAGTTTTTGATCAAACCTTATCAAAACTTCAGGAAAGATGCCAAAATACAAGAGAAAGAACATACTAAAACGGTAAATAAAAATATTAAAAATCCCATGAGATATGAACGTTTAAAGGAAATAATTTTTCACGGCGCATGCGCGAACGACATAAATTTATAACTGCAAAAATATTGTAGCCTGGTTTATACTGCATCTTATAAAAAAAAGTTCCAGTTGAATATTGTAAAAATTGAAAAAGATATCAGCGATCTAGTGAGCTGTAATTCATTCATTAGCAGACAACACATAAATGGCGAGGGGTTGTCCACAAATAGTGCGGTGACAATCGAGCACTTTTTTCAATGTTAAATTGTATACAGTTTGAAAATTTATATTCGGCATAGAAGTCACATTTCACCTATTCGGCCAAAAAGACCTTATACATAGGTGGCCAAAAGTATCCGGACACCCCCTGAAACGTTGGTTTTAAACGATGACGCAATAACCTTTAATTTAAAAATAGCTCTTTGTGGACAGTCCCTCACTATTTATGCATTGTCTGCGAATGAATGAAATACAGCTCACTAGATCGCTGATATCTTTTTCAATTTTCATGACATTCAACTGGAACTTTTTTATAAGATGCAGTATAAATCAGGGTACAATATTTTTTTAGTTATAAATTTCTGTCGTTTGTGCATGCGCTGTGAAAAATTATTTCCTTTTAACGTTCATATCTCATTGGATTTTTAATATTTTTACTTACCGTTTTAGTATGTTCTTTCTCTTGTATTTTGTCATAATTCCTGAAGTTTTGATGAGGTTTGATCAAAAACTCTGCGTGTTATAAGCAAAAACCCTTCAAATAAAATTGCCGTTTTTAAAAAAATGTTTCATATCTTCGGAAGTATAAGTGGTACTTTCATAAAAAATTTGTACAGTAATTATACATCGTATGCTAATTAATTACTGAAATTTATAAATTATTCCGAGCTATTTTCCAAGAGTTATGGTCAAAAAGCGGTTTTTCTTCCGAGCCCCCTTTTTGTCGTCCCCTAAATGCATGGGTGATTTAATTTCAATGTGGAAATGTCCGGTGAAGTCTATATTTTGTATGACTAAAGTTAAACAACAATTGATCGCTTATTTTGCAATCAACGGTAGATTTTTCTTATGAATCTCAAGTGTTTCCATTATTTTAATAACTACCTGTATTTTACAAACATATTTTAAACACATTAATTGGCTATCTTTTTTTTCTAAGTAGGGGAAGGGTGGGCATAGTGGCCACTTGAAGTTTTCCTCCCTATATAGTGCTGCAGCCTAACAGCAACAGACTCAATTACTCGCCCAGCAGCCGTTGTTGTTGTGTTATAGTTTGGTTCCGCTCAGACGCAAACTCACGGAGATATCGCAAATTTTTCACTTTTTCGACCCTCTGATGTTAGGTAAGTGCATCACATGTTTCGCTTTAATTTATTGTAGGACCAGATAAAGTAAATTTTATATCAATGGTGTAAAACACCATGTTTCTAACTTTGAATTCATATGTCTCAACAGTAGATACAACAACGGGTTGTACGTGAAATATTGCTCTTTTGAAAATGGCGCGCTAGAGGGCAAAGTGGCCACTTCAATTCAAAACGATGATTGTTTTTTCTGTGGTGATTGTTACTCAAAATCTAAGGACAACGAGGGCTGGATTAGATGTTCTAGGTGTCTCAAATGGGCTCACGAAGCCTTCACAGGCGCCGAAGAGGAGGACAATGAGTTTATTTGTGATTTATGTAAATACCAGTGATTTCATAACTTCACATACTTTTAGTAATGCCTATTTTTGTTTAAAACCCTAATACAATTGTTCTGAGTTCTGAAACTAAATGCGTTTCATTTTTCCATACTATCTAATTCTATTTAGGCAGTGGCCACTTTACCCTACCTAGTGAAGCAAAATGGCCACTTTGACAGCTTTTGGTAAAGTAAAAATTTTGTACAAATAAAGTTTAAAAATCTAATTGTTTATATTTTTTAATCAGGCCTAAGCAACCATACTAAATGTTGAAGGGATTTATAAAATGTTTCAATAAAGTTTAGGGGTTTAAAAAAAATAGATGTTCCTTAGGGTGGCCGCTATGCCCACCCTTTCCCTATGTTTAAATTTTCAATAGAAGATTAATTAATCAATTAAATGAAATTGAAAATAAAATATCGAGCAGATTGTAGCACATTAAAGATATTTAAACTTTTCAGTAATTTTCAACCTTAACAATGTTTATTTTCTAAACAGACAACATATCAAGGTAAAGTTTGATTAATTACAAAGCAAAATCAAACATGGAAAAGAAAGAAAATAAATGAATGAATTATATATATATATATATACATATACCAAAAAACTAAAATAAAAATAATAATTATGAAAATAAAACAAACAAATATATATAAAAAAGTTTTAAAAGTTAGATTATTTGAATCCTGATTAGGTATATTGAAATAAAAAAAAAAACCCTAAATAATTACTATATTGATCAAATATTCAAAGCAAGAGAAAAAAGTTTTTTTCAGAAGACTTACTTGTCTATGAACACGTATAAATTCACGAGGATCATTTTTGGCCCATGGTGGAAGAACAACATCATTTAAAGGCACTCCATTTTGCTTAGAACCTGGAAAAAAAAAAAAAAAAATACACCAATGAAGCCTCATTTTTATCACATAATACGAAAGTGTTTGATTGATTTAACTAGAAAAGAGATTTTGTTTGAAAATTGGTCATAAAAGCACACATTTTAAAATTAATCTATTTCCAACCTTTAACGCAGTTCAATACATATATATATATATATATATATATATATATATATATATAATACAAATAAAAATAATAATAATGAAATAGAAAATGGCACATAAGGAGAAGTGAAAGGAGAAAGGTTGAATCCAGAGCTCATCAGCCATGGGGGATTCAAGAGTGGTCGAAAGACCAAAAAATTTAAAATAAACTATAAAGAGGATGTTAAAGTTCAAAATATGCAGTCTACAGATCTTCATTGGGCAAAAAGCACCAATGTGAGCCTGCAAACCGTACATTAGAACAAAAACCTAAAACTAAAAGCAGGGGTTTCGCCTCGACCGATTAGGAATAAAATTTCCAAAAATCAGCCACCCACAGTACGGTCCTGCTGTGAAAATAAAAACATCTTACCTGAAAATCCGCGTGAAAAAACCAAAAACATATCCAGCAAATCAAGAGACAGTCCAGTTGTCAATGTAAAAAATATATAAGGTAAATCCGTGTCCAAAAAACAAATCCTAGTCCGTTCCGGTCTCCATTTATACGTGCTCAAAAAAATTTTTTGATCTGTAGACTGCATATTTTGAACTTTAACATCCTCTTTATAGTTTATTTTAAATTTTTTGGTCTTTCGACCACTCTTGAATCCCCCACGGCTGATGAGCTCTGGATTCAACCTTTCTCCTTTCACTTCTCCTTATGTGCCATTTTCTATTTCATTATTATTATTTTTATTTGTATTATTATATACTTGGCTTTGTAGTTTAGCTGCTTTGCGCATCTATGGGCTTTTGGTGTGGTCTCTTCGTCTTTCTTATTACAATTCTGTTATTTTATATATATATATATATACAGGGTGTCCACTCCAATCGTGGACCAATAGCTAATTTCTAAACAGTTAGAGATAAGCATATAGTTTATTTAGGAAAAAATCTCCAAATTACGAAAGGAATTTTGGGTCTATTCAATGTTTTTCAAAAAATCAAATTTTGAAAGAGTTACGAAATTTAAATTTTTATACAGCCCCCCAGTCCTATCAATCATATTTAGTAAAACATTCTTGACACTGTAACGTTTAAAACTAAAAAAAAATCACTCTTCTACCACAAAAATTGACTGAGTTATGACGTTTTGAAAAATCAAGATTTTGCATTGTTTCATGACGTCATCGAGCGATCGCTAAAGGGACCGTATGCGAAATCCTTCAAAATCTTGATTTTTCAAAACGTCATAACTCGGTCAATTTTTGTGGTAGAAGAGTGATTTTTTTTTAGTTTTAAACGTTACAGTGTCAAGAATGTTTTACTAAATATGATTGATCGGACTGGGGGGGCTGTATAAAAATTTAAATTTCGTAACTCTTTCAAAATTTGATTTTTTGAAAAACATTGAGTAGACCCAAAATTCCTTTCGTAATTTGGAGATTTTTTCCTAAATAAACTATATGCTTATCTCTAACGGTTTAGAAATTACCTATTGGTCCACGATTGGAGTGGACACCCTGTATATATATATAACAATTAAGTATTGTTGAACATTACAGAATAAGCACCGCTATTTGCCATTGCTTAATTTTTTTGTTTACATAACATTAGTCCCACATCAAACGTAATTAAATTCTAGTAATATTTAATTCTAATATGTTTGGAAAAGTATTTTCATTATTATAAATTACAATTTAGATAAAATGCTTTTGAAGAGAAATCCCGAGAAAATATAAATCCCTGGGTTTGATAAACTAAAATTAAGTAAATATTTCATATAATCTGCTCAGCTATAGATGCAAATTTCAAGAATAGTCATGTAATTTTCTATGCTTTATCTCAGTATAACAAAGTTGACAGAATGTAGTCATTGGCATTTTAACATTATATAAAGATTACTATCAAATTAGAAAGTAAAATAGAAATACCTAGTTGAAGATATCAATTTACAATAAATATGGAAACACCGTTTAAATTAAATCTAATATTTTTCACATGCCAAATCACATGCCAAGGGAAGGGGGGGGGGGAGGAGTCCAGCTCCTATTAGTAGTATATTGATAGTATAGTTGGCATATCTAAAAATCATTTTTGTTATCGAGCAAAATGGCACTATTAAAATAAATTATGCTATGAAATTAAAGACAACAAAATTCAGGAATTTTGTTGGTATACACCAGTAAACTGCATGTTCTAAATATTTGGACAGAAGCTAAAGAAAAAAAATCTCAGAAATATTGCTAAGACGAATGATCATTTGTTATTTTCTTTGTTAAAATTATATAGTCTTCTAAAATTTGTGGGACATGCATACCACGGAAACTTTTGCACAAAGAGCAATTTTTTTAGTTGTTTCATCCACTTAGAAACTGGTGGGAAGAAAGGGAGGAGGGCACACTGAAAAAGCTTCATGACTTATTTTCAAGTCATTGAGGACAGCTATTTGAAGTGCTATCTGGGTGCTTCTCTATAATTTAAATTGTTTTGATTGAGGGTAAAATAAAAATTTCAACATTTTAAAATGAGAATCACTGAAAGGCAATTTTTGTCCACAATGGTTTGCGCAGATATATTATCGATATAAGATTAAAATCAGTAATATATGTAAAATATTTAACAATATAAACACAAAACAGTATGTCAATTCTTTGCCTCTGTTCCAATTGCTGATTTTTATAATTTTAACAAAATCTCTGTATCTCAAAACCTCCTTATATTGAATCTTTCTTCTGTCCTGTCAAATTTGAGATAGACAGGTTCAGCTGTACAGCAATTTTAAGTGACATTTATTGATTGCAAACTCAGCAGCTTACACTACGCAGGGATCAAAATAAAAGTATAAAAAAGATAATCTAACCCAGCTTACCAAGGTCAAAATGATTGGAATTGAGAAGGAATTCTGGCAAGTAAAAAAATTCAGGTATTAGTTCCTTGATGTCAGCCATGTTATGCTTAGCTGCTGAAAGCCAAGCATCTTTGATACTGTGAAACATACGGTCAGCTAAATCAAAATGACCACCCTAAAATATGAAAATACAGCAATTATAGTTTCGTCAGTAAATTTGAAGGACAAACTTGAGACTTTCATCCGTTACACACATTTGTACAAAATTCTAAGCCACATGAGTACAAAAAAAAAAAAAAAAAAAAATTCCAGATATTTTTTATTTATTTCTTTTTTTTAATTCATCCCCATCAACAAATTAAATTTTAAACTTGGATACACATATTTTTACCTGCAAATGTAAAAAATGTTGAGTAAATGGTTCCATTCTAACAAGATATGATGCAACAATCATGGCTGAAGAATAAAATGTTCCATAGTGATAAGGAGGAGTTTCACCTGAAATACGAAAATAAAATAAAGTTTATAAAAATAAATAAAAAAGAATAAATTCATACTAAAGTTTGGACATGTGATGACTGCATAATAAATGGCTAGCAAATGGAGAAATTAGTCAAAAAATCTTCATTTATTATGGTCTTTTATAGATGAAAGACAGAAAAACTTTTCATGTCTCTTTTGCAGATTAAACCATGCATTCTAATGACACTATTGGTTATACATTTGGACTAATTCATAATGTAGTTTAGTTTTGACACTCATATTTTGCAAGAGATGTGTAGTTAGATGTCATTGCATCATGAACAGCTTACCAGGCCCTAAAAATTTTTTACAGGTAAACAATGCTATTTGATTTCACAAATCTTGATTATATCAGTATTTTCTATATTCTCCAGTAATTTGTAATATCAAGCACCAGCTGTACTTAAAAACGTTTCACTTCTAAGTTCAAAATATACTTTTTTATTACTTTGCTCATGGAATATTGCATTTGGAGCATTTTTGTACTTTAAGAGTTACCTTTAAATTACTTTAGGAAATAAGAACAGCATGTGCTCAAAGAATCAATTTTATCCAAAAAATCGTTCATAAAATAACCATAAAGTGTTACTATTTTATCACAAAGCACTCTGCTTCAGCTTTAAGCCTAAGAGAAACATATAATTAAAACACAAATGCAAATGTTGTCAAAAGACTTCATAAATTTTAATTATGATACTTTCATTTATTCAAGAGGAATCTTGCTCTAGACACAAGTTTAACGTCAAAATATTTAAATTTCTGAAAAAAAAAAAAAAAAAAAAAAAAAAGAATTATTTTTACCATGAGGATCATCCCACTCCTTGAATCGCTTCTTAAATTGGTTTAACCGATCAGGAGTTTGAGCACCCATAGGCTTTGTAAAATCTCGAAATGTAGAGGAATCATTGAGATCAAGCTCCTATGAAGTAAATAAAGTTTCCATGAAATCTATATATATATATATATATATAAACGTATGTTTGAATATATATATATGTTTGTTTGTTCCATATACGAATTTAGCTTTCGTCAAATTTTCATCAAACTTGGCTCAGAGGTTCCTTGATGCACTAGAATTCACATAGACGGGGTTTTGAAATTTTAAAATCCAAAAAGCTTAAAATTAAAATTTTTTGCCTCAAATGGCCATTTTCTTTCAATTTTTGAATACATAAAGTAATAGAGATAAACCTTTAAAGCATACAAATTGATAAAGATTAACACATTTGAATATGAGTATTTTCCAACAAAGATTACGATTAACAATGAATTATCAATTTAAGGCTCATCTATTTCACGTTATCATGAAATAAGTTAAACATAATGCAATGCCGGGGTAATAAGCTAGTGTTGGTTATATTTTTACACAAAGTTATCATACTTGATAAATGAATATTAATTTCAAATGTTTAAATTATAGATTTAACTTAAAGAAACTTAATAGATTCAAGATAAAAATTGTAATGATACTAATTTAATTGTTCTTAATGAAAAATTGTGTATTTTCATGAAAATTTAATGCAACAAACTTTAAAACAACTTACTTCAGAGTCATAATCAGCAAGAATCCAAGGAAAAACAGGATACTGCATTAAGTCATTATAAGATCTACCAGCTAATGTATTTAAATGCATCAAGTATTGGAAGTTGCTTATTTCACCACGCTGAAAATATTAAGGTCAAGGAAAACAATTAATAACTGAAAATTTATATGGAATTAAACTCAAACAGAAATTGAAAGTAAAATAAATAATAATGATTCAAAACACACTTTAAGAAAAATTTTAAGACACAAAAAAATGGGGGATATTCATCACATAATTCTTCTGTCACAATTCAACCATCATAAAAATTGGAAAATAAAGAAATTCCACAAAATTAATATATTTTTCAAATAATTTATTTCAATTAATAACAGTGAAAGATATATACTTGTAGCATACAAGGGAACACAAGGTTGTGCAAACAAAAAATAAATAATAGTAAAAAAGGCAGTAGCAACTAGTCTGGTAATGCAAATTATGCATATACTCCCATTAACACATCTCAATCTACAAATACAATAGCATGACTTAAGTTACAATATTACCTTCAGTTTTAATAGTCAAACAACTAAGTTACGTAAAGAGTTGTACCACTCATGGAAAAAACTATCAAGTTACCCAGATAGTCTAGATAAATATATTTCTGTGAAATTAGAAAGGCTCCATGATCTATATATATAAAAATGAATGTTGGTAAATGTGTATATGTGTGTGTGTTCCCTAAGATCTCAGAAACTACCCGGGAGATTTGGTTGAAATTTTCACCGTTTGTTCCTTTTGGTACTGGGAAGGTTTAGAGACCAGTTTCGACAAAATCCGATGGGTAGTTATTTTTTTATTTCAGTTTTAGACCTGATTCTGTCTTTGTAATTTCAATTTAAAACTCCATTTTCGAAGGCTTTCATCAATCCAACCGAGAATTTAGTGTATCAACTCAACTCTCTGGCAGATAATTAGAATTGCTTGCTACCGTAAATTTGGCGATCCTTTAAATCGAGCCAAGAGCCCTCGATAATGGAAGTTTTCTCAATAACTATCTCAAGTATAAAGGATAAAAAAGGTATTTGATTAACAGATTAATCTTTTTTTAAATTTTCCCAATAACTATCTCAAGTCTAAAGGATAAAAAAGGTATTTGATCAACAGATTAATCTTTTTTTAAAAACAAATGAGATTCAGTTTCATATTTCGGAACTTCTTTAGATTTGTAGAGGCTTAGATGTCATGCATTATTTTCCAGATGAACACTATTTTGTTCTTTATACCTATTGCTGTTTTCAACCAAAGTATGTTTCTATATTTTCTCGCCAAACATCCAATCAATAGTTCGTTTTCATGTCCATACTATTTGCTACGATATACCGCAATGTTGGAAAATATTTTAACGCCTTACGGAATGGTGTACATTTAGCGCCAAATATAATATTCAAATTCATTTCAGATTGCCAAAAAGTAATCAGCTTCATAGAGAATACCTCAACATTTGGCGACAATTTCTCTTTCACAAAAGTGATAATAAGTAAGTTTCTTTATTTATGGAAGGGATAGGGGTTCAGAATTATCCAAGGTATCCCAAATTAGCTACCAAATTGGCGACTTTTTAAATAGCGCCAAGAACTTTCAATAATTGAAAATTTCAAAGGCCCGTTGCTACGCAACTCTTTTTGTTTTCGAGAGTAGAAAAAATTATTTGTGTATGATAAATACCTGATTAAATATGTTTCCTTCTCAGACAAACATATTATTGCATGACAGTACTCAAATGCTACCATATTTTTTAAGGTGTTTGCTTTTTCATGTCCGTAATATTTGTCATTAACCGAAATGTTAAAAATTATTAACGACGTACGGAATGGTGGGTATTGAGCACTAAATAGGTCATTAAAATTGTTTTCAGCCTTGCGAATAATATATTCATGCTTTCTCAAATTGTGCCATGCGTGCAAAATTTATGGAACTCATTTCTTTGCATTAGATATGTTGTAACTCCTATCTCACTGAAAGGCACTTTGTCGTTCGTGTGAACAACACTTTATCAGGCCCCAAACGCATTAATGCGGGCGTGCCTCAGGGCAGCATACTGGGGCCAACGTTATATACATTTTTTACGAACGACATCCCACGCACTGACAACACTCAGCTTGCCATTTACACAGATGACACCTGCATTCTAGCCTCTGCCAGGGAACCTAAACTTGCCTTTGCAGCAATACAATACCACCTCAATCTGCTAGATATCTGGTTACGCACCTGGAAAATTGAAGTAAATGCTTCCAAGAGCATAGCAAGCTCTTTTTTCACCAGAGTCCCACCTCTTAAGCTCTACTTGGACACCAAACCCATTGACTGGGCTTATACTGCTCCCTACCTTGGGCTTATTTTTGACAGAAACCTCACTTGGCGACATCACATTGAAAACGTCCGATCAAAATTTATCCAGGCGGAAGCCTCTCTCTCCTCCCTCATCCACCGGCGTAGCGTTATGTCTACCGACAATAAGCTTTCACTTTACAAAATGTGCCTTAGACCCATCCTGACCTATGGGGCACCCATTTGGGCCACCTCTGCACCCTCAAATTTTCAACGTGTTGAAAATCAACAACGAATCATAGTCCGTGACGCCGTAGACCATGAATGGTATGTCCGTACGGACAAAATCATCGAGGAAATTGGTATTCCAACGCTCAAAGAGTTTTCCAAAAAACTAGCCAAGAGATTCTTTGAAAAAATCCCCCTGGTCCGAAACGACTTGCTGGACAGGCTTCCGGACTACGATCCGACTGACTCGGCAAACCATAACAGGCCCCGTGCCCTGCTCAGGCAACTTTAGCGTAAGGTGATTCTCGGCGGTCGGTCAAGAATCTCCGGTTTGCAGATAGGGATGCTGTCCGGCTATGGACTTTTTCTTTTTTAAAATTTTTATTATTATAATTTTATTATACAAGAACTGCCTAAGGGCCTTATTTTTTCTTTACTTAACTTTTTATCATTATTCAGAAAAGGTTAATTGCTTAACCACCAAAAACGCTTGGTTTTCCATGCGGGGGGGGGGGGGGGGACTTTTGACATTTCTATTTTTTATTTTCATTTGTACTTATATTCATGTTAGCTTTATTGAATTTAAACTTTTATTTAAATCCAAGCAATTCCTATTGGCACATTTACCAGCTCACAATTGATCCAGGCTCATGCCGCTCTCCATTCTCACCCAATGAAAAGACAGGAAGGTAGGGGGCTCTGCCCCAGGTACTTCCAAGTACATAAATGACTTTCGTCCTAGATATGTTGTTACTTAATTTTCAAACGGTTGTGCGTATGGACGAGTATTTCCCGATAGCTTATGCCATCAAATTACTAAAGTACAACCATTCCTCCATGCTTTTTTTCTTTTTTAAAAGGATGTGTTACTTTTCTGTTTTAAGAAGTTTCTTCAAGTACTGTCAAGTTTAAGTATCATTTGCATCTTTACATTGCAAAATTTCAACAAGTCCGCCATTGTTGTTAAGCTTAGTTTAGCCTTATAAGTGACTTTATTAGTTTTTTAAGAAGTGGACATCTGTTTTTTCCAACTTTACAGAACATAGTTTTATAGTTTTTAAAGGAAAATGAACTTTTTTATTGAATATACTTTCTGAAAATTGAATAACTTTATCAGAAGATAACTTTGCTTGATTTAGAATTTTTAAAATCCTTCATGCCTATTTTCACAACGCTTTATAGATTTTTACATCCAAAACACCATGTGGAGACGAAATATACATCTAGGCAGAACAACGTCTGCCGGGTTCTGCTAGTACCATATAAAATCAGTTACAAAGTTGCATGATTTCTCATTTTATAACCTCTCTTTTACGCTCTTTACATCTTTCTTAACAGACTTCCTCTTTTTGACCGACAATGTACCAAAAAAATCATTTTTTGAGAAACTCCAACACAACTTCGTTTTTCAGGACAATTTATTCAAATGAGTGATATTTCATCCTGAATGTTTAGACAAAGACATATTCAAATCTAAACGTGAAAAAAGTTAGTGGGTGTTAAAATTTCCTTTCAAATATATTCATTATTTAAAAAAAACTATACCAAAGCTATTAGACGTTTTAAAAATAAGCCGTTTCAAATATTTGACACTTTTATCTAATTTTTCATGTTAGTACAGTTAAGATACTGCAACTAGTTATAAAAAAATCATGTCACTCACTTAAGATTTGTCAGCCGTTCATTTCATTTGTGGCAAAAGATTTCTAAAATACTATCTTGCAGGCTTAGAGATCATTATCTGAGTATTTAAGTTAGTTATTCCACTCAAAACAAGCTAAATTTTTCTAGTCTACTGACTGCAAACCATTATGCTTTTGTATTGAAAACAAACTTACCACCCAACGTTGTGTCACTGAGGTGTCTCCAATAAGACTACTTAACAGATTAGCACTGAAAAAGTTTTAAATTATCATTATAAGTATTTTTCCATTATAAATAATTTCTTAAATACAAATATACATAAAGGCATACTACTAACAGTATGAGCCAGTGAGAAGCAAAGGCATCTAAGTAAACTTTTTAAATTTTTGAGTAAAACAAATTTGAAGTTGGCCCTTTGTAGGCTTTCACTAAAAGTTTTACTAAATCATGCTGTATGTCAGCACCTACCAGGGCTACCAGTACTATATCTTTTTCTGATTCTGATGAGAGCTTGTTTTACCACTTTTACTTCTTGCCAGATTTTTTTTTAATTTTGGCACTTACACTCCTTTGTTTCTGAGTGCTAATGTACCATAAACATGAAAAAATAAAACTGTACCTTGATTCAACATTAGCAGTGCGTTTTTGCCCAGCTAATGACTCCTGGGCACTATCAGTTATTGCAGTGGCTGTTGCCAGGAAGCTGCAAAGAAAGTTTGAATATTTAGAGCCAGTTAAGAAGTGATAAAGATGAAAAAATAATCTAAATTCTTACCGAGAATACACTTTGTTCCTGATTTTCCTTGGGAAAGCAAGCAGATAATTTCGCCCATCAGCAGAAAAGACTTCAAGGGCTATAGGCTGAAAGATTTGTGTAAAAATATTAAAAACTGCATATAAGATTCTTATTTTATAAACTAAACAACATATGCTAATATAATTTTTAAAGCAGTCTTTTCCTTAAAAAATGTAAAATAAAGTAAATCTAACAAATTAAATTGGAATGCTTGAAATTGTATTGGATAGGAATACCTTACAAAAGGCTAAAAGGAGTTTAATTTACTCACACCACTGCTTAAAATAAGTTGAATTTCTTCTCTTTTGTGTTATTTCAGAGAATTGTCAATTAAATTAAGGTTTGCTTCAAAAAAGAGCTTAAAAAGATGAAGTTTAATGACATTTCATTTTGAACAGTGAAGAAAAAATGTGCTTCTAATTGAATTCACTTGTCAAACCAACGAATGTAAATTAACATACAGAAATTATGAGTTATCGAAACAAAAATATTACAGTATGAGAGAGACAAGCAAGCAATTCTAGCATTAGGAGAGTATTAATTAAAAAGAAAAATCTTTTTCCTAATATTTTGATACACATAAACATGAATAAAAACCAAGCACATTGGTAAAAAGCTTACATAAAGAATAACTAAAACACACACAAAAAAAAAAAAAAGCTAATTTAGGCGTTCAGAAAGAAAAATTCTCAAATATAAAAAAACATTAAAACAAAAATTTCAGAGCTCATTGCAGCATAACTGAAACATTAAAACAGCACTGTAAAACTATCGCTCATCGTAGCTGCTAGACAGCAGACACTGAGGACAGAATCAGTTTTATCCTTGGGCAACCAACTGAACTGATTGTTACTTGATTTTCTAATGTTCGAATGATTTGCAAGAAAAACAAAGTGGCTAATGTTAATAGCAATGACACTTGCTGTGCAAATATATTCAAAATC
This sequence comes from Uloborus plumipes, assembly GCA_038373865.1. Lineage (NCBI taxonomy): Eukaryota > Metazoa > Arthropoda > Arachnida > Araneae > Uloboridae > Uloborus > Uloborus plumipes. Next base: position 4,453 of record JAXGGA010004916.1, on the reverse strand, counting down.
TGTAAATAATGTATAAAACAAATGTTTATTGTTTGGAAATTAATAGTGATAAGTTTTATCTAAATTATGTGTTGGTTATTTTTGGTTTTAAAGATGAACTGGAAAAAGAAGTCCTCAAGCAGCCATGACAAGAAATCTGAAGGTAAGCTTTTTTATCTCCTACTGTTAGATGTGATAACATGGCTTTATTGAGTACTTTAAAATGGCTGTATATAGGTCAATTCTTTACATAAATTCAAAAAATATAATAGGTGCCTGAAATTCTTGAGATTTTAAAGTTTTTAAGCATTCAATGTCAGTTTTAAGTTCTACTTACCTGTAACAAGTATCTACGTTTATGAACATCCCTAATTTCGTCATATGAAAATTTGCTACACCTGCAGACAGTAAATTACAACATTTAAATTTTTAGTATGTATCAATTCTGTATAATATAACATTATAAGGAATTTTAAATGCAGCCTACTTACATGCGCTTTTGATGTTTATTAACTGGCGTTGAGTTGGGAATGATAGGGTCATGCATACTATCAAGAAAATGAATAATACATTAGTTATTAGAAAAAAATGTAATGCACATATGAAACATTTTAAAGTAAACCAATGAATGAAGTTAATGCTGTCAGTATTTTTGCTTCAGTTTTTGTCACAAAAAAATTATTAACTCTTAAACAGTTTTAGTTTTCCTAAACAGCTTTATTTTTCTGTAGGGTTTTATCATACTTAATTATGCGAAAATCTGTTTTAATTTATACAAGTTAATTTTCAAAACATGTAGGATATAATTATAGCTTATTACATTAATCTTACAAATACATTGCTGAGAAATGAATTTAAATTTCTCAAAAGGCATACGAGCTTAACAATAATTGGCGTCAGCTATTTTATCATACATTTCCTTTTAATTTATTACCTGAGTTCTTAACCAGTAACAAATGTTTTTATTGAGCTGCTCAGTGTTTAATTTAAATTTTAAAACAGTATGTAACATGCACTATTGAGCACCATAAGAAATGATGTACTAAATATTGAAAAATATAAGAAAACTTAAATGCTATACACTTTTTAAGTTTTAATTTGCTCAGTAATGGAAATGCATTACATACTTTACAGGCAGTGAATCAATATCTCTTATTTCACGTGTCTTTAATAGAGTAAATCCATCAACAACATAGAAATGCTCCTTCCCAAACAATAACAAGCCTTCACATGTATCAAGACCTTGAATTCGTGCACACCGAAACATGTGACTAATCTAGAAAAAAGAAACACAATTTCAATACAATACATTAACTTCAATTAAATTTAGACAACCTCTCCATTAAATTTCAAAATATACAGCTCACATGTTTTCAAACATTGCATATAATTGTGATTAATGTAAATGCACTAACTGCTATATCTTTTACCAATTGATGTAACTATTTCTAATGTAACATTCTTGAAAATTCCCAACAAATATAAATCTTTTGAGATGATGTTAACACAATGAACATATGTATGTGGTGTTTCATCCTGCCGATGAGCATCAGTGACGTAATGGTGTTCATGCTCGCGGGCGGATCGCGGGTGTGGTGCGGATTTCTGGCAGTCAGACGAAGGACGCTGTGGAGGAGAGACTGTGATGATGATGTAGTGAGGATGTAGCTTAGTGTAGTGTAAAAATTGTCCTGTGTTTAATTTAAATAAATGTTCAATCAAGATGCTCTTAATTATATATAGTCTTCCAAATACACCCCTAAACGATACAAAGAACTCCACATGTATACTATGAAAACATAGATAAATTTCATTCGTATCAACTTGTAATAAGTGCTAGATAAACAAGCTGTCCCACGTTAAAAAGATAAGGAATACCAGTGATTCATAAGAGGTAAGCTGACTCATTTTTTACTACAACATATGCACAGGCACACAGTATACCGTTTAGAATCAACTGAGTTATAACTATGTAAAAAATATTTTTTGCTCAGTTTAGAGGAGATTCATGCTGTTATTTTACTTACAAGAACACAAAGTACTTTACAATTTCTAATAAAGGTTTTAATAGTTTGATAAAGTTTCTAAACAGATACTTTAGGGAAGAAAACTGATGATTAATTGAAGAAAAATGGAAGAAAAATGTATGAGTAACATATATTGTAATGCTATATTTATCACTCATATAATAAGATTAACATTTTTTCTGTTGACAAGACTGGTAATTTCAATGAATATCTGGTAACCTTTAAATTTTTAACCAATCAATTAGTAAGCAGAAAGGAAGAAAACAATTATGAGAAAACTAACTGATAAAGCATGATTCACTGTGCTGCTATTCTCCTTACAAAATGGAAGCTAATTATCAGTTGCAACTCTCCCGCCATCCCTTACACCCCAAAAAAAGACTATACAAACAATGAAGTTTATTAATGGGCTTTCACGTCTGAGCCTGAAAGTGGGCTACCAATTTGTTTCAAAGAAATTTTTTTTATCAGTGTATTTTGCCTGTGCAAATTAATGCTTTTGGCAATTTGACCTTATCAAGAAAATTTGTAAGAAAGCATCAAACAACCAAGAGAAGCATGGATAATGCATGTTGGGATTTACCAAAAGGGACAGAACGCAGAACACGTTGATAAGAGAAAAAATCAACGTTTACTACTCTGGCCAAAGATGGCCACCAAAGACCCACTTTGAATACCAAGAAAAAAAAAATCATCAATAGTATTACAATCCCCTGATATTGCATAGTAATACATATATTTTCTGATTTGAAATACTTAAATCTAGATGCATTTTCTTAACTTATTTCTAAAATTTGATTATTATTACTATTTTTCAAATGTGAAAATTGTGATATATCACATATTTTCAGTATTCTATGTTTTTGTATTTCCCCCTTTGGTTCTCGTAAATCTGCATTCTGTTGGTAGCTTTAAAAATTGAGCGATCCTCCAGTTTTTCGTTCAAGTGGGGATGCCGCATGCTGATTGGTTCGCGCGGCGACTCTCTCCGAGTGAGCCGGAGCTGGCCTATGATTGGCTCACGATCTTCTCGGCGATAGCGCCGAACGTTTCCGAAGAGTTTTCGGGAGCGGTTGTGCCGGTTCGGCAAAGGTGGAGAGGATCGGTGGAGCTTCCGATCGCGAGTCTGGCGTGAGTTTCGGGAGAAAGCAGACGTGCTGGTGTGGGCTGCCGCAAATTTTTGTGGGGCCATTTCTTTCGTGGAAGATGTATTCGAGTGAGCAACCGGTGATTTCAAGAAAATAAGATCCTTTTTGGAATCTTCAAAGGATGTCTCCGATTTAATCACATGAGGATCTAATGGAATCGTCGAAATTGAGGAGATGTTAGCAGATCAACCAGAGAGTACTGCGCTGACTCCACGTGCTCGAACAGTGCGTTAGGCCTAGTTTCTTTGATTCCCGTGCAGCGCTACCAAACAGAATGTGGGGACTTTTTTAAAACTCTTTTTTCTTTTTGTCATCGCAATGGAACCTGTTAGAACCTGAATGTTGGTGTAGATTATGGAGTGTGTGGTGTTTTCTTCGTATGTAAAGTCTGCTCGGCCGAGCGCAAGGTTTTGTACCAGATGTGTCATAATAAATGCCTAATTTCATTCAAGTGCCTTCTCCTTCCTAGGCACAACACTACACATCTCATGGGGTAAGTTTATTTTTTCATTTTCTTTTAGAAGGTTTCTCAATCTGCATCGAAACCGCGATCGATCTGTGTTTTGCGGTTTGTTTTTTTTTTCTCAACTTTATGACTACCACTTCGTCTGGTCTAGGATTCTTTTACTTCAGTGGGAAGGGATACATGTTTTTTTAAGGTTAATAGGGTTCAAATTGGGGTATCGCAGAATTGTCTCCACCATAAATGGTGCCTTCGACCTGGCGTTTTGATGCAGATGTGAAACTTTTCTCTTCATTTTTGTGGGCGTCAATGTGTGCAGAAAAAAAAAAAAATTTTTTTCTCATTGATCATGTAATTTTGTGCTTTGTTGAATTTATGCGTTTCATTTTGTTAAATACTGATGTGAAATGTATGTTTAAGTGTTTCATATGAAATATATGTAAATTTGTGGTATTTTAATGCACTTTGTTAAAATATGGGGATTAAGCTATGTTAGAAAGGGAAGCATAGGGATGGAAGAAAAAATTGGTTCATCTGAGTTTACAAATGGGTTTTCGGATTTTTCAAATATTATTTTTATGTGTTTAAATTTGTTTTTTGTGCACATTGACACTGAAGTGACTGATTAATTGCCAAGACTAAAATTCTATGGATCTTAATGTCAATTTACATTGACTTTATGTATGAAACTGATCAGGGGTATGAAACGAGAACAATTGAAAAGTCAGGTCCAAATGATATGAGAACGAGAAGTCAAACTGAAGTAGAAAGTCCTGAGACGTCAAATCAGGCTGAAAAAGTAACTCAGGATACTAACACGATTGAAAAGATGGCTT